>JAEANM010020459.1:0-12099 GCA_017656035.1 Myanophis thanlyinensis
ATAAATAAAATACTGTAAATAAATTGCTCAGACTGCTGCCTTGCAGAGAAGGCGGTGGCTGCAGCTGTAGGGATCGCAGCTCTCCACGTGTGGATCCTTGGACTGGTTCAGGGGCCTCTGCAGCAGCCCTTGCAGAGCCCCTGTTCCAGGGACAGGAACCAGCATTGCGGGTCAAGCCCGACCTGATGTGGAAGTGGGAAGGAGGGGTAGCAGGTGGAAAGCTCCAAATCAGAGGAAAATGACCCAGAAGGAGCTGAACAGTATGGAAAGTAGAAAGTGGGGCTCCCTTTGCCATGTTGTGCAAGCCCTGCCACTTGTCAGTAAATCAAGATTAATAATTGTGGCTTGGAGGAAAGGCCCCTCCCTGGAATGCAGCATCACACATACACACCATCAAACCAGGGAGGCTGCCTCTCAGGCACTCTGCCACTGGCCCGGGAGCCCTCCTCATGATCTGGGTGGTCCAAACAGGGTCCTGGAGGGCACAACACCAGGCCCCTTTCGTTCTTCTTTTCAGAGCTGGAGCCTCACCTGAACTGGGTGCAGAGTTTGGCATGGAAGCCGGATGGATCTCTCCTGGGCACTTCTTGCAGGGTGAGTGCTATGGGGAAGCAGAAGCCAAGGGCCAAAACAAGGAGCTGGCTCTTGAGTGCAGGTGGACACCAGGGGGCGCCATAGTCCATGAAGTAGTGTTGGCATTCTGGCAATGAGCAGCTGCTTGCTCTTGGCTGCCACCTAGTGGCATTTCAGAGGGGTTCATGCGCTGCATTCTCTTGCTGGTGCATGATGGGGGAGACCCTTGGGGGCATCTGCTTGGGAGAGAACATCTTTCCTCATGCTTACATCCCCCAAGGACAGTGACGTTTCCTGGGGGTGGGGCAGGCCCATCCCCATCCAAAATCAAGAAGGGGCTGCACCTCTCTGCAGCCTTGTGAGAACTTGGCCTGGCATCAGTCGAGCTGCTGTGACAATCTGGGGCACTTCCCCTCCCCCCATGGCAGGCCAGAAGTGGACGCTTCCCCAAAACTCAGAGCATCAGCAGGCACATGCACAGCTGCCTGACCTCCCTACCCCACCCCATCCTAGAGGTGGCAGCATCAGGGATTAGCTCCCCTTCCCCCATTCTCTGGCCATGCTGATCATGCCCAGGGTTGGGAGAGGGGTTGTGGGGCTGGGGCAGAGCAGTGGGCTGAGCTGATGACCACTGGGCCTCTCTTTGCTCTGCAGGACAAAAAGCTGCACATCTTTGACCCACGGGCCAAGTCGAGGGCCTGCCAGGTAGAGTATCTGAGGGGTTGGGGGGATGCCAAGTGGGGGGGGGCAGGGCAGAGGACCTATCTGGGGCAAACTCCACACAGCTGACACCATCTGGTCCCATCTCACTGCACAGACTCACAGCAGGGTGATTCTCAGGAGGAGGGGGAGGAGACAGGAAGGCCAGTACATGAAGCAGCTCCAGGGGTAAATGGATGCCAAGGGGAAGCCGTCCTTGAAGTCCAGGCTCAGCTCCAAGAGGAAGGCATGGGGGCTGCTGCCAAGGGTACAGAGCTGGGAGTGGGACTGCTTGGAAATAGGACCACGCAGGCAGGCGCCCCCTGAGGTCAGGCTGCAGCCCCCTTTGTAGCCTTGCAGGCAGACTCTCCCTGGTTCTTGATTCTCAAGGAGGCCGTGGGAAGCCAGGAAGGAGCCAGCCTGCATTCAGACACCCTCCTATTTACAGCGCCACCCCATGGCCTGCATTCTGCACTGGGGCGGAGGAGGGCCAGATACTCCCCCCATTGCACATATGGGAGAGAGTGGTGTAGGGGCAGAGAAGCCACAGCAGGAGAAGTGGTGGGGGCTCTGCTCTGCTTGGGGTCATGCACCCCCCACTCTCCTCCTGCTTGCCCAAGAGCCGTTCTGTGAGCAGGGCTGCCCTGGCAAGGGCCCCAGGGAAAGAGGGGTCATTGGAGGCTCTACCCAAGAGGTGTGGGGTGTATCAGAGCTGGGGCTGCGGCTGCCTGTGTGTGTGTGGTGGGGGGGAGGGGGGAGGCTGAGGTCAGAGGATGCTGTGGCTGCCAGGAGACGTTGCTGGCCAGGAGTCACAAACCGCTGAGCCAGTTGTGAGTCGAGCAGCTGATGATGTTCTTTGAGGAGGCAGGTTGGGGGGCTGCTCCCCCCTCCTCTCCATGCAGTGCTGACGTGGCTGCCTTCCTTTTGTCTAGAAGTTACCACTTCCCGCCTGTTTCCCCACGAAATGGAGGGACTCACATGCGTCATCTCTGCTGTCAGTCTCAGAGCTTTCCTCGGGGACGGTTCAGTGCAGGAGAGAAGCGGGGGTGGAAGGGGTGGGTGGGGGAAAGGCTCTGCTTCCAAGCAGCGGAATATCTGTCTCCTCCCTCCTGCTTTGCTCTGTGGCTGCTGGAGAGTCTGCCTGTCTGTTCTTCCTGGCTGGATCAGACCCTGGGCATTGTGCCCCCTTAGCAGCAGCCTCTGCCCCTCCCAGCACAGCCTGCATGGGTCTCTCTCCAAGGTCAGCCCTCCCAGCAAATGGGGACAGCACCTTCTCTCCACTAGCTTGGCCACGAAGAACAGAGGCTGGGAAGGAGGGTGTTAGAGATCGCAGCCGGGGGGTGGGTTGCCCCAAAGGGCCAGTTGTGGTCCCTGTAGCTGGGAGAAAAGAGGCTCTTTTCAGGCACTGGCACCCCGAGGGGCTCTGCTTGGATCAGCAGTGGCTGCCTGGGCCTAGAGAGGGCAGCCAAAATGCTGCTTTTGCCTCCTGCGGGCAGTTTGTCCCCCAAACCTCCCAGCAGAATACCCCGCAAATCTATGGGCTTGAAAAGCAGCTCACACCCCTCCCGAGTGCATTGCAGTCTTTAATCTGGGTGAAACTGGACTGACCCTCCAACCATCTGAGGACAGACCGAGGTCTTTCTTCTCTCCGTCCTGCCGCCAGGCAATGCAAATGAAGGGTGCAACCCTCTGTCCTCCGGCAGCAATAAGGAGAGCCAAGTGGAACCGCTATGCAATTTCTTTGGGCTGGGAACACCAGAACTGCCCATCCAGTTGCTCCCAGGGTCCCCTCAGCAACTAAGAGTTGCAACTGACCACTGGGGAGGGGGGAGGCACCCCCATACCCACTTCCTTGCACACAGATTCTGCCCAAAATCCAGCAATCTGGAAGAGCTGCAATGCAATGGCGGCCCAAGGAGTCGGGAGCCTTTCGGGGCAGTACCCCAAACTGCTGCCCTCCCTGAGTCCAGACTGGTTGGAGGCACTGATTTGAAGGGGCTCATGGAAGGGAGGGGAATGTCCCATTCTAAGGGTGGTCTCTGCCTCTCCCCACTCCAGATGGGGATGGGAGTCACCTTCCTAGTAGGAATCTGGAAGGTAGCCCCCCCAAGCCCTTTGTCTTCTCCCCCCAGACTGTCCTGGCGCATACAGGCGGCAAGGAGGCCCGGCTGCTGTGGTTAAACACGGAAGGCTGCTTCCTCTCCGTGGGCTCCAACCAGGTGAGGATTCCGTCTGCCTCCCCTGCAGGGATGGGGTGCAAATCCTGACAGGCTAGGAGCCCTCGCTCTGTGCCCTCCAGAGAGGACATCTCCCCAGCACAGCCTGCCAGGACTCTGGGGTTCCTCCAAGGCAGCCCCTCAGCCTTGCCTCCCTTCCAGGTGATGGAACGGGAAGTCTGCCTCTGGGACAGCCGCCGGTTGAGCAGCTCCCTGACCTCCATCACTCTCAACGCCTCTCCCAGGTAAGGTCGTGGCAACTCTCAGCGTTAGAGGGTGCAGAAGGGGTAGAGTGGCAGGGTCGGCCAGGCTGGCGTTCAGCCAGATTGGCCTAGAGGCTGCTGGGCACGGTAGAAGGCCCCAGAGCTGCTGCCTCTCCTCCCCACCTGCACGGATTGGCCTCTGCATACGCAGCTCCTCTAATGGGGGAGGGGCACTGCCAGGGTTGCAGGGAGAATCTCGCCTAAAGTAGCTGGCTAGAGTTGGGCCCACCAACTCCGAGAAGAGGTGGGGAATATGTGGAGAAACATTAGGTGGATGTTGCAACTGCCAGCCTTCAAACAGTTCCTTCTAGGATCCTTATTATCAGGGCACATCCGTCACTCCTGGGTGGGGTGGGGTGGCATCCTTGCAGCAACTCAGGTGGGAGAGGCATCGCTTCCTGGTACGCTCTGATTTCCTTGGACTGTTTAAGAGGGCAAAGGGGCGGTTGCAAGCACAGAGGAAGGGGCCGTGTGATACTGGGTTGCCTGCTTGCTTTGCCTACCAATGATAACTCCCAAGGAATGCGTTGAGGTTGGTGCCGCTCATCTGCCTGCCTCTGTGGCAGGTTTTGCAAAGCTGCCATCTTGTTGCTATGATTCTGACAGGGGGGGGAGGGGGCTGTGTGTGGAAATGAAGCAGTTCCTCCCCAGCAATGGGGCTGTTTCTGGAAGGATAACTTTGCTGGGGAGGTGTGCACCTCCTTTCCTCGCCACTCTGGAAACTGAGGGATAGTTGGGCCAGGCTTCTCTCCTTCTGTCCCCTCCTCCCCCCACACCCTCCCATCCCCCAAAGTGGGGAATTGAACTGGGTTTGCTTTTTTGACAACTTTTTCATTGCTTGGCTACAGAGAAGCATTGACAGCTGCTGTCTGTCCAGCTGAGGAGAGCCAGCTGTGATGAGCTGCCACTCTGCCCACCTAGTGCGTCTGTGGCAGGGGCCGCTGCACCCTCAGCCCTTCGGCATCAGCACCCTGCTGTCTGGTTCCCAGGGCAACTCTGGGAATGGAGGAAGCTCCAGCAAAGGGCATATTAGCTCTGCGGGGGGCAGCGGGGGCAGCTGGCCCCGTTGCTCAGGAGATCTGGGAATGCAGTGCAGGTAATGCCAGAGGCTTAGCACAGCCCTGGCCCCCTCCCAGGAATGGCTGGTGGGCACGCCAGAGCAGCCTGCCACACTGAAGCGGGGGGCCTTGGCTCCCCCATGACTGCCCTGACCTCTGGATATTTCATCAGAACTTTCTAGCCAAGAAAACCTGCCTGGGCCACCTATCTTTCCTCCAAGGTTGAGAGAAGGGGCTGCACTCTGCCAGCATTGGAGGTGGGTGGGCAAACTCCAGGGCTGGGCTGAAGCCCCCTTCCCCTCTAAATTTGCCTCATCTCATAGATGTGACCCTGCCAAGAAAGGCTGTACTGAAGCGGAGTCTCGTCTGACTGGGGGCTGCAGTAGGTAACCCCTCAAGGAAGCTCATCACCAACATGGATGTCTCGGCAGGCCCTTTGCCCCAGCCATCCTGGATGGTCTGCCCGCTTCCCTTGGGGTATCTGAATCACCTCAAGAAATGAGCAGCTGGTACCTCCTTCAGCCGGGTCCTTGTCCTGTGGCTATAGCCAACAATGTTTCCAGGGGGCACTTGGGGAGGATGTTTTTGTGTCCCACCACCACCACAAAGCAGGGGCACTGAGGGGTTGGCAGAAGCCTCTGCTGCTAAGCCCTGCAGCGAGGAAGGGCTCATCCACCCCCTTGGCGGCTGCGGAGTCAGCCCTTTTCCCTCCCTGGGTGACTCAAGCGGCTGGCGAGCTCTGAGCTCCCTGCCTTCCAAGCCTGGAGGAGCTGGCCAGGACCCCCGGGTGGGACTGGCTTGGTTTGGCCAAAAGACTGCTGCCTGTCTCACCTCCCCCCCCCCAATTTCTCCTCTCAGCTGTGGTTGGAAAATCCACGTGGCTCATAAGGAAAATATTTGCTCAGCAGCAGTTTTGCAGGAATCTGCGATGTTAATTTGAACAGTCTGCTGGGGATGACAAAGGGCCCATTCAGTGGGTCAGTTAGTTCCTGTGTGGAGCTTTCTCAGTGCCACCCACTTTCCCAGCTTCCCTGTGAGCCAGTGACTCGTGGGGGCCTCTGGCTTCCTGACTTTTGGGAACTGTCCAGTTTTGGTACTGCCCTGCCTCTTTCCTGAATTAGCTGCCCCCTGGCACATCATTGCTGGCATGGGGCTGGTTGCCTTGTCATGTCAATGAACGGATGGTTGAACTCTGGAAAAACCTTGGTCAGCAGATCAGGACAAGGACCTGCCTGGAGCTCTGTAGATGGGGCTGCAGAGGTGCTTCTGCTGGCCGTTAGGATGCACTCCGTGATTATCTTGGCTCCGTCTGCAAATGCATCTGCAGATGCCACCTGTCCCGGAGGGAGTTGACTTCTTTCCCCTTGACCACTTGTGGTGTGAGTTTGCGCCTTGCTAGATCTGCACGGGTGAAATTGCCAGGGTGTTCCTGGTGCAGCCGAAGTTGGGAGTGCAGACAAGCGCCGCCCTCTTCAGGACCCTGCACAGAGCTCAAGAGTAGCAGGACCATCTCCTGCTGGGCTCCCTGGGGAGGGAGGTCTGCTTGCTCTGGGCTCCTAGCTACATGATGAGCAGAGGAGCTTCAACTGCTTCCCTCCTCCAGAGGCTCTTCTGGAGGGTGGGGAGACTGGTAGACTGTAAGTAGGCCGAGCTGTGCAGGTGTCCTGAGAGGGGCTTCTAAGGATAAAGGGAAGGGAATCTCGTTTTGGCTGGGCTGCTCATAGCCTGGTTCCCCAGCACAAGAGCTATTTGTGAACTGGCCCCGACTTACCAACTGAACCCAACTGTGTGCATCCCTGCAGCCCCTGGAACTCCATATCAGCAACCATGATTTAGCCAGTTTGGGTCCGGTCATTTGTCTGACATTCAGCTTTCCAAGTGCTGAGTGCCCGTCTCCTGCAGCCTTGAGGAGAGAGTTGTGTTGCAGATCTGGGTCACCACTCTGCTTGAATTCCAGGTGGCTCCCCTAATGTGAGCCACGTGGTATTTGCCTGATCCAGCAGCCGCAGGCTTGGGAGGTGGGAGAAGCTGGCTGGACCCAAGGCCAGCCAGGCAGAGGCAGCTGTGTAAACACTGCTCAGGCTTGGCCAGAGCAGAACTGTGTCTGACCCTGCCAAAGGCGGTGGGGGGGGACTGCCAATAGGAGGCCATGGCCCTGTCAGGCTGGAGTGGGGGAGGCGGTGAGGGGGCCTGATTTAAGAGGGGGCTTCTCCCTCTCTAGGAGTGGGCATTCTCTGGAAATGGTAGGGCAGGCCTTCTGCCCTTGCCTGCTTGGGGGGGGGGGATTTCCACTGGTGCCTATCCAGCTGAAGGGCAAAGCACCGTCTTTGCGTGGTTAGCAGAGGCTGCGCCTAATTTTCAACCCACTTTTGGTAGGCTGAATGTGGTTCCTTGACTTGGGCATGGATCTGTTCCTGTGTACGCAGACCGTGACCCTGCTGTACCAGCAATGGAAATGTGCCCCCCCCCCCCCTCCTGGCTTAATGCATTCTGTGAATCCACTCGTGTGTCTTATCCAAGAATTAAGTCCGAACTGCATCTACTCAGAAGGACTGGCTTCTAAGGACAGGGAAGGGCTAGCGGATGCCCCGGCCCAGAGGCCTAACTGACCTGCCCGGCCTGGGGTGTGACTGACTTTACTGGTGCCTCTTTCCAGCTACTTAGGAAAGACATGGGGAGGGAGGCTCTTGCAAAAACCCTATGCTGTGGAAGTCCTTTGGCCCCCCAGGGCTGCAGCTCAAAAGGCTGGCATTAGAAGCAAATGCCTTGGTGTGTTGAGGAGGGGTCAGCCAGGCGCAAAAGAGACAGGGTCAGTGTGAGGGTGCCTGCCTCCCACCCCAGCACATTCTGTATTCTCCACCTGTGGTGAGAGCTGGACACTTCGTGTTTCCATTGCGCACCTTTTCTGCAAGTGCAGCCTGTGAACAAGGTTGTCTTGCTCACACTCAAAATTTTCTACAAAAGCATTTGTAACCTGCAAAATCTGTACAAAACTTATTTTTGTACAAAAGCTTTTATCATCTGATTTTACAAAACATATCAGTCTGTTAGGAAAGTGACTGCCCAGGAAGAAAGGGACCAGGCAGTGACAAATAAGACTTCAGCATTGAGCCCTTGGGGGTGCCCAGAAGACGTAGCTTCCTCTTCCTCCTCCTCGGTTAATGGAAGAGGCTCCTTCATGTAGTCTTTTTTTATAGCTACCCCAGAGGTCTGTAGGGCTGGGCTGCCCTTGGCAGAGGACTCGGTGCTGGCACATGGGGTCCCCTTGCTTTGAGAAGCAGCCTCTTTCTTCTTCTGTGTCGTTCTCTGGCCTCTCCCTGGGCAATGTCCAGACTGGCACCAAGGAAGCCACCCCCACCGTTTTGCCGTTCAGTGGTCCTAAAAGTAGGAAGGGCCCAGGGCCGGAGGGGTGTGTGTGCCCGTGAAGTGGGGGTGCATGAGAGGCACCTCGTACTCCAGGCTCAGGGGCGCCGCAATCCTGGGACTCTGTGTGACCAAATCCCCCTTCTCGCTACACATCGCTACCCTCTCCAGCTCCAACGGACCGGAGCTGGGGGTCCCTGGGACAGCCTGGCCCTTCCTCTTCTGCCTCCGCTGTCGTGCATAGTAGGAGCTGGCGATGGCCACCCCCAGTAGGAGCAGCACAGCCGCCACAGAGGGCGCCACCACCATGGGCAGGTCAGGGCCTTTGCCCTGGGTGACAGGGGCCTGCTGCTGGTGGGTTGGGTGCAACGTGTGGGCCTCCACGCAGAGCTCCTCCTGGGGGGCCTGGTCTCCCAGGGCCCCAACGCAGATGTGATAGGAGGAGTTGGGTTTCAGGGCCCGCACCGTGTATTCGGGCAAGGCGGCTGGCAGGCGGAGGGTGACGGGCCGCTTGTCTGGCCCCGAGAGGTTCCGGTAGGTCAGACGGATCCCCTTGAGCTGAGGTTTGGAGCGGATGTAGTTCTGCAGGCCCACTTTGACAGAAGTGCTCCCCACGTGCTTGACGGCTATCTGCTTGGCTTGGGGGAGCTCTGGCAGAGAGGTCGCCTGCCCCCCAACCACCTCACAGTATAGTCCAGTGAAGCCCAGGGGGCAGAGGCACTCCAGGTGGTGGTTGGGGCCTGGCTGGCACAGGCCCCCGTTAAGGCAGGCATGCGGTGGGCAGAGCCGGGCCTCAGGGCTCGGTTGGCCCTCTAGGGCCGGGTAAGCTGTGGTCATGAGGCTGCCATGCCTGGCAGTCGGGTTGGCCTCTGGGGGAAGGGGCCTGCTGCTGGGAAAGGGGCTGGTGAGTTTGGGGCTGGTTGCTCGTAAGGTGCTAGTGCTGGTGCTGGTAGTGGGACAGCCAAAGTCTGTATACTCCAGCTGCTGGAGCAAACGGCCTGCGTTTTTTGGGGGGAAGTGGCAGCGGGTCTCTTCTGGCCTCCGGAGCGAGGCTTCGCTGAGCCTGGCCCAGCTGACGATCCAGCTCATGTGGCAGATGCAGTTGAAGGGGTTCTCCGCTGCAGTGACCACCCTGAGCCTGGGGAAGGAGGCAAAGAAGTCCCAGGGGAGCCTGTTGAGGTTGAGGTTGCTGATATCCAGTTCCTGCAGCTGTTGGAGCTGTTGGAAATCCTCTGTCCGCAGCTGTGAGATCAGGCCATTCCCTGCCAGGTTGAGCCTGGTTAGCCCGGGCAGCTGGCTCAGGACCCCAGGCACCCTGGCCAGCAGGTTGTCTGAGACATCCAGTTCATGCAGGTTGCGCAGGCTCTGCAGGAGCTCCTCATCCACGCTGCCCAGGCCCAGCCCGGCCATCTTCAGGGACTCAAGACTCTGGACGTGGAAGGTGCCCGTCTCGAGGGCTGCGATCTTGTTCCGGCTGATGTCCAGCAACAGGAGGGTGGGCAGGTTGAGAGGTGGCACCGCCTGCAGCTGGTTGTCCTGGAGCTTCAGTTCCAGGAGGTTTTCTAGTGAATCGAAGGCAGCCGGGTGAATGCTCTGGAGCTGGTTGCGATCTAGGTAGAGCCGTTCCAGCAGGCGCAGTCCATGGAAGCTCTCATTGGTGACCTCCTGCAGCTGGTTAGAAGACAGGTCGAGATTGTGAAGCCCCGGCAGTGGCTGGAAGACGTTGCGTGGCAGGCTAGATATTAGGTTCTGGGAGAGGTCCAAGAGCCGGAGGGCAGGCAGCCCTGCAAAGCTGTCTTCGCTCAATGTGCAGAGACCACTCTCAAACATGTACAGGTGGGCTGTGTCTGGCGGCAGCCCCTGTGGGATGGCAGGGCTGCTCCTGGCGATGCAGAAGACAGTCTGGGGCTGGTTGCACTGGCAGTCAGCTGGGCAGCCCTGGGCAAGGCTTCCAACTGGGAAAAGCAGCAATGCCCAGATCAGGGGGAGCCTCATGGTGGAGCTTCTGCAGACAGAAAAGCAGAGTGGGTCACTTCTGACCTTGAAGGCATTTCCAAAGCCCCCGTGGGCCACCGCTGCTCAAGTTTTTCTCCTAATGCAAATCCATCTGGATATTTGCCCAGCCCAGGACTTTTCTGGGAGGCAATCCTGGCTTTTACTCTAACACACACACACACACACATGCGCACACCGTGGTTCAGTCTGTGCACCTTCTCAGGGATTGGCACAGGGCAGGAAGGGAAGCTGGCTTCCTTCCCAGGGAAAAAGAGCCTCCCTTTGGTCCTGCCAGCATTCAGTCATCTCCAGGGATCAAGGGGGGAAGGCACCAGAGAACCAAGAGGAGGTGGCTGGCCATTTGCAGAAGAGACCCTGGCTTATTGGGAGGACATGGGGCTGCTTGGCAGACCTTCCTTTTGGGGCTGAGAAACATTCTTGCCCTCAATTTGCCTGCAGGTGGCATGTACCGCCACTTTGGGGCACCCTGTCTAACTTGGCTGCTGTTCCACAGACCCCTCCAAGATTGGGGGGTGGGGCAGTATGTGGTCTTGATTTTGGATTTCATAGAAAGCCAGCAAAGGAGGGACCAAAATTGTGGCTTTGCCCATCCCTTTCCAAGCGCTGCGGAGAGCAAAGCACACACACACAAACAGGCATTCTTGGCAACGATGGCAGCCTGGCTTGGAGAAGGCAAGGCAGACCCAGCCGGCTCAGGTGTGCCCCCCACCCCTGCCCGTCCCTCAGCCATCAGGCAATCACAGGCAGCTCTCTGTTGCCTCATTTAATAAGTGAGATGATTAACTTTGGCTGGGGGGCTCTTAGACAGGCTGCTGCTCACCAGGTGATCAACTCTGGAATGTGCAGCTGGAGGAGGAAAGAGGGGAGGGCCGTGAGTTTGCAAAGAGAGGGGGGGGAGAGGCCTCCCTCCTCTCTCTGCACTTTGAGACTCAGCCCCCTCCTCCCCTTGAGCCCATAATACTACTCACCGTATGCCGCAGGGGCCCCAGGCCAAGGCTATGAGCAAAGCCATTGGAGACCCCTGAGGTTTGCAGTGGGATTGACGCCATCTCGGGAAGCGCCACACTTTACAAGATGTCCTTGAGGATAGCATTGATTGACATGCAGTTAATCCAACCATGGTTTTCTCCATCGCCCTGTAACTAGCCTTCTGCCATGGTGCTTGCCTTAGGCTTAGGGATCCAGACCTGAACGGGCCAGGCCAGGAGGAAGACACAGAGCTGCAGGGAAGCTGTTGGAAGACCTATGGACGCGCCCTCTCCCCAAAATCATGGGCTCTGCTCCATCCACCCATTGTCCTGGCTGGGCATGGGATGTCCCCAATCTCCCACTTTGGGGGCCTGCAGAGGAGGGGGTCCAGAGCAGGCCCCCTCCCCACCTGCCACCTCCAGGTTTGGGCAGGTAATAAGCAGCCTCCTGCTCCCCCCATGGCCTATGGGGAGACATGGCTCGCTGCCCAGCAGGCTCCCTCCACATCCCTCAAGGCTTGGGAGCGCCTGCATGGTCTGGAAGCCATCTGGTCCCAAGATGTCGCTCCCTGCAGACTCAGACTAAGAAAAGCGCCATGTGTGGGGCAGCTGGCAAGGGATCAGAGGCTCCTTGACCCACAGCAGCCTTCCCTGGAGTCAGCCCTGGGTGGGGAGGGGAAGCCACAGGCCATGTCCCATGCAGGCTGATTGGGAGGAAGCATACTGCCAACACCTGGAGCCACTGCGCCTTCCAAAACAGCCACAGGGCAGGGAGTCCCACTTCTGGTCTTTCCTCCCCATATCAATTTGTCTTTGCATGAAACCTGGGGTGGGGGGGAATGCTTAAGGGGTGCAGCAGGTCAGAGGCCCTGGCTGCTTGCTGTGTCCAGGAGGTTTGCTCCACAATCAAGATTCGGGGGCCACTTATTTATTTATTTATTTA
>JAEANM010020460.1:0-12099 GCA_017656035.1 Myanophis thanlyinensis
CCATTTTATTTAGGTTGCCTTGCCCAGGGATTCTGGAATTTGAAGTCCACAAGTCATAAAAGAGCCACAATTGCCCAACCCTGAGTTAGGAGATGTGCTTTCTCCATCCTTTGGAACAAACTCCCATGACCCACTATTCCCTGCAGATTTTTACATAGCCTCCATCTTACTCGTCTTTGTAGAGCTGTTAATATATGGACTTTCTCGCATGCATTGGACCAAATTGTTAGACAAGCCCATCCTGTTGTGTCTGTCATACAAAACTGACTTTACAGCACGCTCTGGGCAGTTTACACTGTTAATATATTGCCCCCCAACAATCTGGATCTTCATTTTACCAACCTCAGAAGGATGGAAGGCTAAGTGAACTTTGAGCTGGTCAGGATTGAACCCCTGGCTGTGGGCAGAGTTAGCCTGCAATACTGCACTGTAATCCCTCCACTACCAAGGCTCCTAAATTCATTATGGGTTTTTTATTATTATTATTGTTTATTATTATTATCTACTTGTATTTGATTTTTAAGCTATTCTTTTTTTTATATCAGCAAACTTCCCAAAATCAAATTCTTTGTGGGGGCAACACTTTATATTATTTAAATAAAACATCATCATTATCATCATCATCCATTCTAATTTTTTGGATAAATGAGAAAGCTTCTCCTTGCCCACTTTCTCCATGATTTTATACCCTCACCCATGTCCCTTTTCTATTTCCCAAGCTAATACACCCCGATCATTTGTCTTTCTTTATAAAGGAAATGTTTGAAACAGCCTGATCATTTTTATTGCTCAAAAAGACATCGCAGTATCAAAATATTACAGCACCAAATGTTGTCTTGACTAAGATTTTTCTTTAAAAGAATATATATATATTATTATTATTATACTATGCAATACACATAACATGGAAAATTATGGATTTTTAAAAGAATAATATGTTTGTGTTAAAATAACACATCACCTAGGTGCTTGTTCCTTTTTCATTCTGTAAGATAAGGGAATGGGGGGGAAACTACTTCTATGTTGCAAGTTGCTCTACTTTTAATTAAACACTCTATGCAAAGGGTGCATAAAAATAAGCACTGTTTGTAAGCAGCAGGGAGGGAGTCGACATACCTAGATGTAACTGCAAGAAAAACGCACTCTTGCTTTGCAGCCCTGCCCAAAAGGGGCATCTGGAAATGTATTGTTGTTATGCCAAACGGATACCTTCGAAGGCAGTCATTTTGCAAATTTATGTTGGTCATTTTGTAGAGAAAACATGAATTATATCAGTTTAGGGTAAGGAGAGCAAGACAGTGTAATCTCAGTCTGATTGTAAATAACGCTGAAACAGCATTGCACAGCTGCTCACGTCAGAAGGGAAGACCAACCTGGAAGCTATTATAAAGATAAAGGGGTATCACAACCTTCCGAACAGTTTCTCAAACTGTAGTTCATGAGTTCCCTTAAGTCACACCCGAACAGCTGGAGAACCTGCGAACATCTGTACTCAGCTTGCATGGTCCCCCTACTCCACCCAAGTGTGGGAACACATGCACACACAAAGAAATCCTTTGCCACCCACTCCCAAGCTTTCTCATTTCTAGTCTGACCCCAACTAAATTATGAAACCAAGATAACAAGCCTTAATCTGGACCCTGTAATTTTCAAATATGTTATTGGTTTGCATAATGATGCCACGGGAAAATGTTCCCAACATCAGCTATGTATTTAGCATCTTAGAATGAACAAAAGCTTAACTAGCCAAGATTTTGAAGAATGTTTAAGTCATCCAGAGTTCAAGAACTCCCTGTCAAGAGCCTTCCCTGTTGCAGGGGAAGTTTTTTTTTTAATCATAGCGGAATAATATGTTAACCCTTCAAGTCTCAAGTCAGGATCAAGTATGAACTCCAGACCCAACACAAAAATGGGGACAAAATATAAATGCGAGTGACTTAGGATCATTTTTCACATGACTTTTTGTAACATCCCAAAGATCACATTATCAAAGTCCAGATGCATAGCAACTATAGTCTTCAACTTACAACAGTTCATTTAGTGAAAGTTACAACAGCACTGAATAGCAATAGCATCTAGACCCGTGATGGAGAACCTATGGCACAGGTGCCACAGATGGCACGCAGAGCCATCTTGCTGGGCACACAAGCTGTCGGACAACTTACCTCCAGCTAAGCATGCCCATGAGATTGCACATGTATGCAAGTGTGATTGCAGAGACCCAGCTGGTCTTCGGGCATCCACTGTGCATGTGCGGGATTGCAGCAGGAAATCCAGCTGGTCTTTGAAACTCTCCTGCACATGCATACATGATTGCTCGTGTGTGTGTGAGAGAGAGTGTCTGAGCACAGCATGCATGTATTGCATGTGCAAAAGCAATGCAGTGCACGTGGAGGAGCCACACGCACACGCAAAGCACATACTTTTCGGCACTCAGTAAATAAAAGATCATCACTGATCTAGTCCTATATACCGCTTTACAGTCCTCTCTAAGCGGCTTACAGAATCAGCATATTGCCCCCAACAATCTGGGTCCACATTTTACCAACCTCGGAAGGATGGAAGGATGGGTCAACCTTGAGCTGTCAGGATCAAACTCCTGGTAGTGGGCAGTTTGTCTGCAATCCTGCATTCTAACCACTACACCAAAAAGTGACTAAATGACCCCTTTATCATTTATGACTGATACTTGATAACTGACTCATATTTATGATGGTTGCAGTGTCCTGAGTTATGCCACCCCCTTTTGCAACATTCTAACAAGCAAAGTCAATGGGGAAGGCAGATTCTTTTTTTTTAATTAGTATTTATTAATATTTACATGACAATAAACATTTCAACCATACTGTGTCATATATTCAATAAAACTATTTACATTCATTTTTGTATATTGTTTTTTTAATCTATCCATATATACAATTTATTCCAGATCACATAGTATTCTTTCTCATCCTTCCCTTTCATCTTCAGCATTACTTTATCCATTTCTGCCCAATCTAGAATTTTACCTATGAACATTTCAATAGTTAGTCTATCCTCCAACTTCCAGTTTTGTGCATATACAATTCTTGCAGCCGTTATAACATGTATAATGATATATTGGAGGTGTTTTCTAATTTTGATCATTCCTAATAAAAATGTTTCAGGTCTGAGTTCAATTTGTTCACCCGTTATTTTGAATATCCATTTCCTTACTTGTTCCCAACAATTATTAGCTTTTGGGCATTGCCACCACATATGGTAGTATGTTCCCTCCTTATATTTGCATTTCCAGCATTCCGGCCTCACATTTGAGTACATTTCTGCTAATCTCGCAGGTGGCAAGTGCCACCGATAAAACATTTTATACAGATTTGGGGAAGGCAGATTCATTTAACCACCATGTTACTAACTTAACAACTGCAGTGATTCACTAACAAATGCGAAGTTTGCTCTGAATTTTTGAAGTAGCAGTTTGTCACATAGTGTAATACATAATTGTCCCATCTCCATCCAGTTCAACAAGGGTTATACATTTGTTGTTATCTCAAAAGTTATCCCAAACTAAAGATGTAACTTCTTAAGGAGTTACTATCAATATCTAGCTCTCAGTGTATAGTTTTTATTTTTGCCATGACATCTTACCCCATGGTTGGATAACATGCTGTACATTTAGCATACAGAGAAGTTCCACTGAACTCTCAACTGGAGATCATAAATTAATTTTAGCAGCATCTATTACCTGTTGGATATAAAGTCCTTCCCAAATCAGTTTCACCTACTATTTAAGGCATCAGGCTAGAAAGTAGGAGACTGTGAGTTCTAGTTTAAGCCAGCTGGGTGACTTTGAGCCAGTCATTCTCTCTCAGCTGAAGCCACCTCATAGGGTTGTTGTTGTTATGGGAAAAATAAGAAGAGAAAAGTGTGTTGCATATGTATGATGGATATGTTCCCTACCTTATTTGTAAAAATTATAAAAGTGGGATAATAAGTGTATAAATAATATATCCTTAAGTAAAATATTCATTCCAGAGATTTCTATAAAGAGTCTAAGGCAAATCATGTTTCTTTAAATACTATACATGTTTCTTTAAAGCCAAGTCCTACCATCTTCAACAATGCAAGTGTAAATATACACAATCCATTTGTCAAAACCAAAGCTCTGGGGAAAAAAATGCAATTGCATCAATAAAACCAAGTACAAGTAACTGTGCTTCAGAAACTGGGTTATTCCCGTTTGTTTTATCTTTCATTATAGCCAAGAATTCTCTCTCGAAATGGGGAATCAAAATTTGTTGCATAGACACTTAAAATTCAGAACTGAAATGATTACTTTTGGTGTGGCAATTATAGACGCTTGCTGGGGACAAATAAGTTTAAACTATCCTTTTAATCGATTGTTCAATTATCAATGTTATTTTTTCCATTTGATTCTTTAATATCCCACCATCTACAGCTGACACTGTAAAGGCTTAAATTAAAAATAATCATTCTGAACTGGTCTGCTCTAACACAAAACAGAAAGGGAATATTTCTTTTTTCTAATTACCTCCTCCTAAGGCATATATTTATTTAGTTGTTTATCAAATATATATAAAGCTGTCCAACTGCATAGCAGTTCTGGGCAACATACCAAACTAAAAAGAGCATAACAAAGAAAAAAGAAACATTGCATGTGGGGAAGAGAATAATAAACTTTGCATTCATAAGCAAAAACTTTGCATATTAAACTTTGGATACGTTCTACAAGCTGTTAAGACATCTTTATCGTTTCTGATCTTTACCGAGAAAAACCATTTCAAGCCTTCTCAGCTGCATTGGCCTTCAGAGAAGTACCAGATCCGTTTGAGGACTTCTGAGTAAGGATGTTATTGCTTCATACTTCTACTTCGTACTTCTGGGTACCATGTTTCTTCGAAAATATGACCGGGTCTTATTTATTTTTTTCATACACACACACCCAAAAAAAGCTAGGGCTTGTTTTTTAGGGGTGTCCTACTTTTCCCCCCACATGCATCACCTGACTGCTGGGCAGTTTCTTTCTCCGCTGAAAAGAGCGGCCTGTTCTCCCAAAACGCCTGGGCCCCGGGCCGCTATTTTCAGCTGGGAAAAGAAGCAGACAGCAGCGAAGGGCTTTTTAAAAAAAAAATAAAAAGAGCGGCCCATTCAAAAAAAGCCCTTTGCTGCTGGCCGCTTCTTTTCTCAGCTTAACATTAAAAATGAAAGTTAAAGAAGATAAAGAGTATTATAAGGTTTGGAATTTATTATATTATTGGATGAAGAAATAAGAAATATAAACTTGTATATATATGTAAATATATGATAAAGAAAACATGTATCATATAAACAATGTATATATAACATAAGAAACCTAGTAGAGTTAAAAGTTTAAATATCTACATCGAAAGATGACTATGTTTTTAAAAAGAAAAAAGAAAGAAAAGAAAATAGCTGCCTGGGGGCAAGGCTTTTTGGGAGAACAGGCCAGTGGTGGAATTCAATTTCTTTTAATACCGGTTCTGTGGGTGTGGCTTGGTGGGCGTGGCTGGGGGGTGTCATGTGACTGGGTAGGCAGTCTCTGTAAGCAGGGCAATAAAGATGAGGCTAGAAACAACACCAGAATGTTTCTTTCCTGCCTTCCTTACAGGATTAACCCTGTAAAGTGGAAAGAAACAAAAGGAGATTTCTTCTAACAGCCGGTTCTCCGAACTGCTTAGAAAATTTACTACCGGTTCTAGTGAGCCTGCAAGAACCGCCTGAATTTCATCTCTGGAGCAGGGCCCTCTTTTCAGCTGGGAAAAGAAGCGGCCAGCAGCTTCTGGAGGGGGGGGGGGTTGCCTGGAGGGGGATTGCCAGAGGGTGCTGCAGACAGGCGGAACCCCAGGACAGAGCCGAACAGCTGCGCATCACCAGGGCGGCAGGAGGACCTTGGAATGCTGCTGAATGCCTGCACACCATCTGGGTGGTGGCGACAGCTGCTCCCTAGTGGCCAGCGGAGAAAAGCTTTTTTTTTCTGGGAAGAGCAACCCGTTCTCCCAAAACCCCTCGCCCCGCTCTTTTCAGCTGGCAAATGAAGTGGCTTTTTTTGAACAGGCCATTCTTTTCAGAAAAAAAAAGTTCTTCTCTGCCAGTCGCTTCTTTTCCCAGATGAAAAGAGTGGCCCGTTCTCCCAAAACGCCTTGACCCCGGGCCGCTATTTTCAGCTGGTAAAAGAAGCGACCCGTTCAAAAAAAGCTCTTTGCTGCTGGCCGCTGGGGAGTGGCCATTCAACACCTACCAGGAAGTCTCGCCACTGCCCAGGTGGCGCAGAGGCATTTGGAAGCATTCTGAGGTCCTGCCACCGCCCAGGTGATGCGCACCCATGCGGCTCTGTCCCGGGGTTCTGCCAGCATCTGCAGCTGCCTCTGGCAACCCCTTCCCAGTATGGCAAGCCCCCAAGCAGGGCTCAAAAGCCCAACAAGCAAAAGTGCTGCACCAGAAAGGGCAAAAGCGGTATTTGCACTGGTCTTTTGGGGCAGCGTAAATACCGCTTTTGCCCTTTCTGGGCGCAGCATTTCTGCTGCAGCTGCAGACAGTTAGTTTCTAAAATATCCCTACACACACACACACGTGCCGCCAAAACTCATGCTGGCCATGCCCATTTCCCAGGCTTATTTTCAAGGTAGGGGTAATATTGGGCCCACCCCCCAAAAAAATTAAGGTTGGGCTTATTATTGGGTTCAGTTGTGTTTTTGGAGAAACACGTATGAAGTTACAAAGGAAGACCTGACAAAATTTCAGTACTACATAAACTGCCTTGTAACTTGGCACATCACAGCTTTAAAGTACTTGAAGAAGTGTGGTGTAGAATAGACCTTTTTTTAGGACTTTTCTGGAAATCCTCAAATAGTTCATAAGACCTACAAACGGCAACAAAACAGTATACATAAAAACCAATGGTCAAAATGCTCTTGATCTCCATTTGTGAATTATTCATTCATTCATTCATTCAAAGAATATTCATTCTTTCCCAGAAGGGTACTTTTTAGTTTGGGGTTTTTTAAATTAAAATCTGAACCTCAGCAACCATTGTCAAGCACAAGAGAAAAGAAATAGAAATAGAAACAAGATGATAATTTGGGGGGGCCAAATTCAAAACCCCGCTTGCATCTGATAGTGGTTCAAAGTTACAAAGGCACTGAAAAAAAAGAACTTACGACCATTTTTCACACTTATGACCTTTGCAGCATCCTCAGGGTCACGTAATCAAAATTCAGATGCTTGGCAACCAGTTCATACTTATGACCATTGCTGTTTCCCCCAAGGTCACGTGATCGCCTATTGTGACCTTTAGACAAGCAAAATCAGCGGGGAAGCGAGATTAACAACCATGTTATTAATTTATCAACTGCTGTGATTCACTTAACAACTGTGACAAGAAAAGTAATAAAATGGAGCAAAAATCACTGAACTAATTCCTCACTTAACAACAGAAATGTTGGGCTAAGTCAATGGGCTACTTGTATTCTCCAATTCTCATATTTTACAGATAAGAAGCCAATCAATTTGATTTAAATCACTGGTAAAAAAGCTTAATTTAAATCAACTTGATTTAAATTATAATTTTTAAAGAGCAACCGTCGTCTCTCACCCGCAGTTGACTCACCGACAGTCCCAATATTGCAATATACAGACTCATGCTACATAACTAAGCTCCATTTCACGCTGAATAAACTAAATGATTAACGTATCTTAAATAGTAAACTATCTTTAGTTGTATTTTTTTACTCCAAAAGCATTTTATTAAAATAAATTTGATAAAAATAAAAAAAAATCCAATTTAAATTCTAAAAAATCTGATTTAAAAAAAATAAAATTAAAAAAATCGGTTTTTATCCACCCTGTAAGGAGCACAAAGACTAAGAGGTAAATGATTCACAAAACCTTAGTCAGGCCTGAGAATTTATTTTGCAACAAGCTATGTCAGCAGTCTTTCAACACACAAAACTTCCTCTGATGCTCAAAGTCATGAGACAGATCAGATAAAGCCAGTTGATACTTTTAGCCAGTTGTTAAATAAACTGAATTCTGGAACTTTTGCACTATTTCTAGCAGATCCCGTCCCTTGATTTCTCCAGAGAAAAAGCCAGGTTCAAAGTCCCATATCGCTGAATTTGTTTTTCGTCTATTTCTCAACCAAACTATTTCATGGTGGTTTTTTTCGTGTGATTGCAGAACGTTAAATAGGATATGTTGGAACACATCTATCTACGCCTCTCAGGTAAAGTCATAAAAAAAACCTTTAAAGTATTGTGCTCTGTTTTAATTTAGCATAAGCTTCATCACTTCTCCAGTCACCTCCCTGCCAAATCTTTTAATGTTGGAAAACTGAGGTGTTAAAAAAAAAAAAGGAGGGGAGGAGAGGGAAGGGATGGGGAACAATAAGCAACAGAAAAGCTCTAAAATGTCAACTTGACAAGAAGATTTTAAAAAGACTGAAATTCTAATAGCAGTAGATCAAAGTACAAAGGGAAGGAAAGAAAAGCGTAAATGACATCCAATTAAAGAATGGAAAAGAAAGGGCGTTCTTTTGTAGCACAATATTTCAGCAAGGTTTTGCAAAACTCCACCCTTGGAAATACTAATTTCCAAAAAGACACCCCTCGAAAATAAGAGAGAAATCTAAAAGCCCTATCCACATTGGATCGAATGCACGATGGGTCGTCCTCAACTTACGACCGCGATTGGGAACAGAATTTCTGTTGCTAAGTGAGGCTAGGTTGTTAACCGAGTTGTGCCTGATGTTAACAACCTTGTTCGCTGCAGTGTTAAGCAAATCGCTATGGCCATTAAATGAATCACGTGGTTGTTAAGCAATTCCAACTCCTCCCATTTGGCTTTGCTTCTTGGAGGCCGGCTGGAAAGGCCACGAATGTGCAATCATGTGACCTTGGGATGCTTCCAATCAGCAACTGTCAAAAATACACCCCAGTTCTCCGAAGCACCGGAATTTTAAACATGGGACAGTAGGGATGTTGTAACAGTCGTAAGTGTGAGGACTGATCGTAAGACTTTTTTTTAACAGCACCATTGTCGCTTCGAATGGTTGTTCAATGAATGATCATAAATCAAGTACTTGAATTGGAAGGCCTTCACAAATTGCAAGATTGCCAGCAAAAAAAACGAGACCGTCCCACTCAATTGTTCAGACCTAAAGGTCAATTGTTCAGACCCCTGTCCAGTTGTTTCCGACAGTGGGACATCTCCGTTTCTTAGCCGAGGGAGCCAGAGTTGTCCAAGGACCCTGACCCTTTCAGTGGCCATGTGGCCAGCATAACTATTGCCAAGGCGCAACACACAAACACTGTTATCTCCTCACCAAAGTGGTACCTACTTACCTACTCACATTTTCATGCCTTCGAACTACTAGATAGGCAAGGAGCTGGAGCAAAGAACAGGAACTCACCCAGTTGTACAGCGCTTGGGTCTCAAACACAAGCTATCAGCTTTCCAGCTGACAAGCTCAGCATCTTTAAGAGCCTCTTCAATGTTTTCTCCAAATAAACACAGATGGAGTACATTCCAGCCTCAACCTACTGTATGCATAATTTCCTTTTGGGGTGGGGTGGGGTGGGGTGGAGGTGGGGTGGAGGGGACAAATCCCTGCTGAATCCAAGGCATATAAATAAGTTTGTCTACAGCCATAGTTTAAATATAGACATTCTGACTACCTTTATACCATCAACAATCAAACAAGGCCAGATGGTGAATAAAGAAAAAAGAAAAAAAAAGACCGAAGACTAAGGTCTGAATCACTTCCTTTCCATCTGCAGATCAAGGAATGGTCTCTGCGCTATTTAAAAGGTTTTTCTGCATGCATCAGCTCAACGGCTGAGTTCATAGATAAGGCTAAGCAAAAAAGCTACGAACGTTTTAGTCTTGTTCCATTGAACATGTCAAAAAGGTCTGGTGCATAGATAATATTAAGTGACAAGAGGTTAGGGGTAACATCACACAAACTTTTCAAAAAACAAACAAACCCCACAATACGGTTTGGTGTAATGTGTGAACCAAGCCAATATAATACTTAACAAAGGTTTATTTTTCATTTTATGGGCATTCTGTCATGCT
The DNA here is from genome assembly GCA_017656035.1 of Myanophis thanlyinensis. Classification (NCBI taxonomy): domain Eukaryota; kingdom Metazoa; phylum Chordata; class Lepidosauria; order Squamata; family Homalopsidae; genus Myanophis; species Myanophis thanlyinensis. Next base: position 10,090 of record JAEANM010020460.1, read on the forward strand.
CTGTTTTGCCTAAGAAACCACTGTCATAAGTCACAGATTTAAGCCAAGGAAGGCATTTAAAATCTGATGCTAAGGAAAAAAATTATAAAGTGCATTACCAGGAGTGGAACAGGAAGTCGGCAGCAGGAAAAATGAATTAGTCATTGTCCCTCCCAAGACTTTCCACATATTATGTGAAGAAGATTTTCTGAAGAATTATCTTGCCTAAAGGGGTTAAAAGCAGCAGATTAAGCTGGATGTCAACAGCAGGAGAGGAAGAGAAAAAATGGAATAAATGTGTGTGGGGAAAGAAGGAAAAGGCCGGACATCAATGAAGCCAGCACAGAGAAGAAATACGTAATTAACTTGTGAACAATGCGTGATGACTTTGGGCAACCAGACATGATGGTTTTTCTCCACCTTCCACAATTCCTGTCATTGTATCTATCTCCTGTTTTTCAAATCTGAGAGCCGAAAAAAATACAAATAGCGGGAATCTTCTTGGTGGAAAGGATGGTGAAAAGACTATATGGGAGACTAGAAAGCTGAGAAAATCTGTACCTACCGAGGTCATAATGACATACAAACATAATGGAATCTCCTCATTATCACCAAACAGTTGTAAAATGGTCAATCGTGTAATCAACCCAAAGTCATCAATCAAATTCTCCCAAGGGTGCTTTTTCAAGAGGCAACTGGATTTTCTGATTTTTCGCTGAAGACATTTTGCTTCTCATCCGAGAAGCTTCTTCAGCTCTGAAGCAAAATGTCTTCCAAGAAGAAGTCCAGTTGCTTCTTGAAAAAGCACCTTTTCGTCTTAAAGTTGCCAAGGTTGGAGATCCCTGCACTAAACAATTGCCTTTCTTAGCAGCAACAGAAATTTGGGGCTCAATTGTAGTGGTAATTTGACGACCACCTGTACAGGGAAACACCTTCAGTCCAACAATGTATACTTCCTCTTTCATATGCAGTTCTCATCAAACAATTTAAGGATACAGGTCTCATCAAACAACTTAAGGAAAGGAAGGGGAATTTTTCAATAGGAGAACATAAGCATGAAGCAGAACCAGCAAACAGTGAGTTAGCTATCATTACAGTCAGCAGATCAAATATAGTTAGATCAACTTTAAATAAAGGAGGGGGGAGATTTTCTGAGGGCAAACTTTTCCTAAAGCAACATAATGGACTGATCGACAAAGATCAAGCTAAAAATATATATATTTGTTCATCTTGGTGCTTTATGACATTTAATGTGCACATAACCATGTTTTTCCCCCAATAAATAATTAAACTATGCTTAGCCCAATGCATAAATCTAGTCTCTATCTGTACCAATAACTGAATAAATGAAAGAGAATTATTGATCGTTCTTTTTTGTGAACCTCCAAAAAATCCTTCTGTTCTCCAAGCAAAAGAACATACAAGGAAACAAGTTATTGCTACTACAAGTGGTTGTACTATTTTGTCTTGCCTTTTCAGATAGCATTAGTTCAAAAGTAACTTTCCAGAAATAAAAACAACTGAAAAGAAAGCTGTGATAAATATTATTTAAAATCAAACCAATGTCTAGGATCCTTCCAGCTCAGTTCTTCTTAGTAGTCTAGTCCAATAGACTTCTGGGATTGTTCTCTGTTTTGAACATCCATTCCTACACGTGATGAAAATACTCACCCGTTCACCCACCTCGTAGGTATCCCTGTCCCAGCCGATACAAAAACTGGACTTATAGATAACTGGACTTAGATCATCCTCAAGTTACAACAGTTCATTTAGTGACAATTCAAAGTGACAACTTCACCGAGAGACTTACAAATGTTTTTCACACAAGATCACTGTAGCATCCCCATGGTCACGTGATTTACATTTGGATGCTTGACAAATGACTACCATTTATGACTGTTTCAGTGTCCCCTGAAGTCATATGATTGCCTTTTGAGGCTTTCTGACCAGCAAAAAATTTTTGGTTAATTAAATTTTTAATAGTAGTTTTTTAAAGTTTCAGCAAGTTTAATAATTTTAGATTGGTTTTTT
>JAEANM010020462.1:1314-12099 GCA_017656035.1 Myanophis thanlyinensis
ATGTGGCTCCGCAGCGGCAACACCAGCTCTGAGCATGCGCTCCATTGTGGGATTTAGTTGGCTAAATCCCGCAATGGAGCGTATGCTCGTCTTGCCGGAGCCGCTTTTCCCCATCAGCACCTGGGCGGCGGGAGAAGAGCCGGCGTTGCCGCTGCGGAGCCACGCCCGCCCGCTCCTGCCCGCTTGGAATGGATTAGGGCATTTACAGGTAAAATGCATCTTTACTTACGAAATTTTCCAGTTACGAAACGGCTTTCGGAACGGATTAATTTCGTAAGTAGAGGTATCACTGTACTTTGAATGACAGGAAGGAAGTGATTCCTTTTCCCCATGATTCAAATGCCTTCAAGAGATTTGCTTGAAACAGCCTGATTAAGATGTGCTCTTTTACCTCTTCTACAGATTGGAGAAATCAAAATCAGGAGAGGAAATTGAACATGAAGTGATCATGCAAAGTGCAAGACCCAGAAGCCCAATCTGGTTAGAAAGTGCTGGAAAAGGAAAGGGTTAAAAATCGTATCCGTCCATCCACACTCATAAGCCAGAAGCAATGGGGTCTCCAAGAGTGACATCTCTTATGTAATGAGAAAAGCAGTTAGGTCAAAACTTTAAAGCCAAGTCCAAATAGTGCAAGGAAGCCATTTAAGACTAATTCAAATCAGTCCTGACCTTTGGCCTTACAGAATTCTTCAATTTCTTAATGGGGGGGGGGGGGGGAACACACAATTTTCCAACATTGCACAAGAGAGAAAAACCTGAAGCATGCGGACACCCTGCCTTCCTCAAAGACCTCTTCCTGTTTCTATACAGAACTACCTTAGCACTTTCTTCTGCTTATACCGTTTGTATTTTTCTCCAACTACCCCATCACTGAAAAGATTTTATCCTTTCAGTTTAAACAAATTTGTAGGAGAAAACAGACCAATAGGGAGATGCAAAATTAAGTCACAAGCCCCCCTACCTTTACCCCAGGATAACTGTCAGTTTATCATCTCAATCAAGCTACCAGAACACAACAGTTCCCCAGCAACACAAAAACTCAGTGGGTTGATTTTTTTCCTAGTCTTCATTAAAAAACAACAATCATTTTCCTAGAGCAAAACATAAATTAAAGATCTTTTTTATTGGTTTATGAACTAGAAGGTAAAAGAGCTTTTTCTTTTATTTCCCACCTTTATTCAATCTGAAACCTTGGAATTGTTTATTTATTTACGTACCTTATTTGAAAGACTACAAATTACACTGCAGCACAAATCACTGTGGGAATTGCTTAAAACATGTTGTGTAAGTAAAAACCCATAAACAAAACTTTCTGCAGCGTAGAATAATCTAACACAGCACACTCATTTTCATCTGGGTATTTGTACTAATATCCCAGAAAACTTCAAACAGAATACTTAAAATTATTCCATTGAGATAATGTTCTTCTAGTGTTGTAGTATTCTATTTATTTGTTTCCATAGTAAAAATTGCTAACAAAGTGAAATGAAAATATATTAAAAAGTTAATGTAAGAAGACAGTGCTAAGGAGGCAAAAATGCAAATCAAAAGTTATTTTCAGTGCTTTGATAACTTTCTGTATCATCTGACTAGGGTGCCTCAATCTTACCCACAACTCATTAATCAAGATGTACTAAAAAAAGTCCTGGTAATTTAGCTATTAGATATTATTAAATAAATTAATTACCATGTATCTTGCAGTATAGGTAGTCTGCAACTTACAACCACAATTGAGCCCAATGTTTCTGTTACTAAGCAAGATAAGTCGCACCCCATTTTACAACAATTGTTGCCAAGATTGTTAAGCAAATCACTGCAGTTGTTAAATGAATCATGTGGTCATTAAGCAAATCTGGCTTCCCCCCCCCCCCCCATTGACTTTGCTTCTCAGAAGCTATCCGGGAAGGATGCAAATGGCAAAGACATCACTCAGGGGCAGTGCAACTCTCAGCAGCTGACCAAGGGTATACTGCCATGGATGTAAATGTGGAAAATGATCGTAAGTCACTTTTTTCATTGCTGTTATAACTTTGAACAGTGACTAAAGAAATGGTTGCAAATTTAAGATTACCTGCATTTTATAGCCTCATGCAAACAGAAGAAAACCAGCAAATACAGGTAGTTCTCGACTTATATCTATTCTTTTAGTGACAGTTTAAAGTTACAACAACACTGAAAATAGTCACGACCATTTTTCAGCCTTACATCCACTGCAGCATCTCCATGGTAATGTGATCAAAATTCAGATGCTTGGCAGCTGGTTCATACTTACGACAGTTGCAGTATCCCGAGGTCATGTGATCACCTTTTGCAATTTTCTGACAAGCAAAACTGATGGAAAAGCCAGATCTGCTTAAAAACTGTGTTACTAAATAAATGTTATAAAATGGGATCAAAACTCACTTAACAAATATCTCACTTAGCAATAGAAATTTTGGGCTCAATTGGGGTTGTAAGACAAGGATTACCTGTACTGGATAAACTTGTAATTGTTCCATTTATAAAACAGGAAAGCAATGCTTCTCTTGATTCATGGGCCACACAGAATTTGATCTTTGCTTTTAATACAGCACAGCAGGGGGGTCAAACTCAAGGTGCTTAGATATGGTCCATTGGGCTGCCCTTGAAACAGCAAAGGACGCCCAGTTTGTAATGCCTGATAAATGGTGAAGGGGACAACCATGTCGCTGCCCTACAAATGTCCTCAATAGAGGCTTGAGTCACCCACACAGCCGTGTGGCTGTGCTCCTCGTGGAATGGGCAGTAATCTATCTGGGAATAGGAAGAGCCTGGAATTTGTAGGCTTTGGCAATACATGCCTTTATCCACTGCCTTATGGTCGATGGAGTGACCTTAATCCCCAATGAAGATGGTTGGAATATAATGAATAGAGATTCCATCCTACAAAGAAAGCTGTTCTCTTGATGTATATCTTTAGGCTCCTCCTCACGTCCAAGTATGCCACTTCTCCAGGTCATGCATTGGTCCTGGACAGAAGTCGGGCAAGATTAGTTCCTATGCCCTGTGGAACCAGGAGTTTACTTTAGGTATAAATGATGGATCAGTCTGAGGATTACTCTGTTAGGATGGAAGATACAGAGGTCCTCTCTAACTGACAGAGCCGCCAGCTCAGATATGTCCCTGGCCGAAGTTATGGCCACTAGGATGTCTACTTTGAGAGTGAGGCAGAGCAGACTGACTGTGTGCAGTGGTTCAAAGAGTGCAGATGTGAGGGCTTGCAATACATTGGGCAGGTCTCAAGTAGGGTACCTGTGTATCACCGGCGGCTTCAGGTTAGCCGCACCTCTAATAAACTGTGAATGGTCGGATGCTGAGCTAGTGACTCCAGGTCGCCACATGTCAACACTGTGGAGAGGGCAGCTACCTGTCTCCGAATGGTGTTAGGGGATAAGCCCTTGTCTAGCCTGTCCTGGAGGAACTTTAGTATTTGGGCCATTGATACTAAAGTGGGCTCAATATGTGATTTGGCACACCAAGTACAGAATGTTCACCATGTACAGTCTTATACCCTGTTGGTTGAGGGTCTCCTGGAGGCCTGAATTGTCTTAATCACCCTCACTGAAATTTTGTTTCAGCTCAAGAGCTGACCGCTCAATGCCATTGGAGCCATTGTGGCTCTGGGTAGACTAGGGCCCCCTGGGTAAGTGAAATCTTGTTGTGCAGTATTCTCCAGGGACAAGATACCAACAGACTGACCAGGTCCACATGCCATGGATGTCTGGGCCAATGGGGAAGAATCTCTGCCCTCTCTTCCAGTAACTTCCTGATTATCCCTGGAATAAGGGGAAGGGGAGGAAATGCATACAGTAGCCCTCAGGGCCACAGACTGTGGAGCACACTGACTCCTTCTGCCCCCGGATATCTGAACCTGGTGAAGAACCATGGCAGCTGTGCATTCAATGGGGTGGCAAACAGATCCACTATCAGCCTGCCGAACTTCTTGGACAGTTGCCGAAAGTTGTCTGTGTGAAGTTGCCATTCCACATGGTCCATGGTCGTCCTGCTGAACCAATCCACTTGCATGCTCACTGATCCCAAAATGTGCTCCGCCCTGATGGAGAGATGTTTCTCTGCTCAAAGACTCAGCTGTTCTGCCTCTCTCATTAGGGACCTCAATTGGGTACCCACTTGCCAGTTGATGTGTGCCTTGGCAGTCACGGTTGTCTGTTATCAGAATGATATGGTGATTGGCTCTGGAAATGCCAAAGAACTGCCCTGAGCTCCAACCAATTTATGTTGTTCCTTCTCAAGAGAATCCAAGAATGAATTAATCTATTCCTGCTGGAGTTCAAACAAATATGACTCTCTAGAGATAGACTGAGTTGAAAACTGGGAGATCACAACAAGAAGGAGGCATGACTAAACGTTTCATTGACTCTGTCTCTAAAGAGAAGGCAGAGTTAACCCATTTTTGGATTCTCTGCTTAGCACAATGGAGAATGATACAAATATTATGCAAACTTCCAATACAAATTATATACACTATACTCCACTGGATCTTGAAAGAATTAATACAGGTAGTCGTTGACTTAAAACAATTTGTTTAGTGACCGTTCAAAGTTACACAGCACTGAAAAATGTGACTTACGATCCATTTTCAGTTATAACTTTTGCAGTGTTCCCATGATCATGAAATCAAAATTCAGATGCTTGGCTACTGGTTCATATTTATGACTGTTGCAGTGTTCCATGGTCCTGTGATCCCCTTTTGCGGCCTTCTCACAAGCAAAGTCAATGGGGAAACCAGATTCACTTAACAACCAGGTTACTAACTAATCAACTGCATAAATTCACTTAACAACTGTGGCAAGTAAGATCGTAAAATGGGATTAAAACTCACTTAACAAATGTCTCACTTAACAACAGAAATTTTGGGCTCAATTGTGGTCTTAAGTTGAGGGCTATATCTTCCATGCTTAGACATGAAATGTTGTAGAAACTGTAGCCCAGTTTGTGCTTCCAGAGACAGTCACACTCTACCCAAACACTCCCAGGTATCACATTTAAGAATTTTATATGTTGTTCCAAAGCCCAGGGTATTTGGGGAACTCTGCCTGTAAAAATAGCACATCAATCCTGCTGAATCCTTGATTCTCAATGGTTGTGTCAGTGTGTCACAAGGATTCTCACAAATATTCTGCTAGTAAAATGTACATACATACATACACACCGTAACAGGAGAGCTGACATCAGGATAAGTCTTCTTCCTTTATTACAAATAATACATTTTCTTCTATTTTCTAGCATTCATTATTACATGTTTCATTTCTTTGACTCTCCTTAACTCTGAAGTGGTGCAGGGACACTGCAATACAGGCAACTAGAAATCTTGCCTACTCTTTCACAGTAAAGGAAAATAAAGGTGAAAAGCTTAGGATTGTACTGGATAACAAAAATAATTGCCTTTAGCAAGAAGTCTGGATTGAACAATGCAAACAGCACAAATAAATGTATTCTAACAAAGATATTAATATCCCTACCCATATTACCTCTTAGCTTGTAAAATAGAAACAGCAACATACTGAATATGGGCATCAACAATGCAAGAACCATGAAGCAGGAGTTACAAACATAATTTACAGGAGAATTGGCTTAACGGCCAGCTTCCTGAACAATCAAACATGCGGGACTCGAGGAAAAACCTGCAGTAATCAATTTACATAAGGCATATTGACTATGCTACTGAACCGCATGAGGGACAAGGAATCACAATAGAAAAATACAAAATAAATGGTCACCTGAACCAAGGGAACCCGGGGCCCCATTGTCATGTGTCCGGCTGTCTAACAGAGCACCAGGTAACTGCAGATAACCACTTGGCATCACAGACCCTACAACATTTCTTTAGCTGCAAGGATTACAGATCTCTGAAACATGGAGATAAAAGCTTGATAAGACACTGTTGCAGCCAAAAGGCAAAAACAGAATTTGCAGACCACATGCTATCATGCATCCAGTCAGAAATGCTTCCTATATTATCTGGGTTAATGACCAAAATAAATATTATCTATCATCCATCAACCAACCTACCTACCTACCTCTACATTACATATGATCAAGTAAGATGTTGTGCATGAGAGATAAGCTACATGGCACCTTCTGGATAGTGGGACTCTTAGTCCTATATAATCCCTGGGGCATCACCCCTGTTCGATGCAGCAGATCAGATTCATAGACCAGAGGCCTAACCTTGCAATAAATTCATTGCAGTCTGAAATTACTGTAAGGAGTGGATCTCAACTTTTTAGGGTATTAAAAAAAACCCTTGCTAACGAAGGAAGAGAATTGGATAGAAATAGGAATAGAAAGCATCAAAGAAATTAAAGACAGACTGGGACTGATGTCTATCACAGATAGCTACCAAGTATAGTGGTAAATTTAATTTCAAAGACTTAAATACTCATGAATTCCTGGTGAATACATTTTTTGCAGAACATCTTCTGCTCATTGTTCTTCTATACTACCCATTGTAGCATAAATTGCTCATTAAGAGATGTCTTCCTGTAATATAGTTCCAATGGCAAATAGCTGGACAAAGTTTGATACTGTATTTCCTTTTACACAAGAAGAAAGCGCACAATAACATGACTAGGAAGTCAATCGCATATGATCAGTTCTCAGGGAAGGCAGAGAAGGGCGTCCTATTTCAATGGTGTTGGGTAACGGGAGATACAGGAGATACAGGGGGGGGGGGCAGGCACGGAGAATGCCACCTCGGTGTTTAGTACCAGTCTCATGTTCTGCCCCCTTGCACTCACCTCAGTTACCTGGTCAGCAGATCTGTGGTGGCCCTGGTCTTAGGCTGCTGCTTTCAAATGTCAGATCAGCCTGGCTAGCCTTATTGCCGATTTGATCCTCGAGAAGGCTTGTCTGGCCTGTATAACCGAGACTTGGCTGGGCCCAAAGGGAGGTGTGCCGCTAGTAGAAATGTGCCCAGTAGGTTATCAAGCATGGCATCAGCTTAGACTTCAGGGCCGGGGAGGGGTGCATGGCTGTTATTATCAGAGAATCTCTTGTAGCCTCCAGCAGCACTGCTCCACAAGTACCCGGCTGCGAGAACTTTTCTTAAGTTGGGCTCAACGGATTAGATGGGATTGCTGCTGCTGTACCAGCCTCCCTGCTGCATGGAAGCTTCCCTACCTGGGTTTCTGGACCTCACTGTGGGACTAGCGGTGGAATTCCCCAGACTTATGGTTATTAGGGATTTAAACCTGCCACCCCTGGGGGTGGGGTCAGAGGTAGCCTGAGACTTCATGGAAACCATGATTTCCATGGGCCTGTCCCAGGTCATCCATGGTCCGACTAGGAATAGTGGTCACACACTCGATTTGGTGTTCTTGTCAGAGAAGTGCCTATGTGATCTGGAATCAGTGGACCTGTCTTTGGTCCCTTTGTCATGGTCGGATCACAGTCTGATGGCAATGAGTTTCTCAAGAGCTGTAATGCCCCCCCCGCCCCCCCGCAGGGAGGCAGGATCTATAAGATTGCTGCAGATCTGCAGCAGATCTACTGTGCAATCCAGTGAGTTCTTAGTCACTGTTTGGAATAGGAAGGTGAGTGAGGCTCTGGATAGGATTGCATCCATGCAACCTTTCCTCACACATAGACCTCTCTGTGCCCTATGGTATACAGAGGAACTGAGAGGGATGAAATGCATAAGGAGATGTCTAGAGCGCCTCTGGTGGAAGACAGGATGAACTTGTAAGAGCTGCTACTAAGGCCTACCTTGTGGCGATTTGTGCGGTGAAGTGTATATACTTCTCCACACTAATTGCGGCTGCAGATAATCACCCAGCGATCCTCTTTAAGGTGAGCCACCTCACCTAGGGAAGGAGGAGACTGAGGTCCACCTGAAGGGGTGTGCTGAGAAATTTGCGGATTTTCTGTAAGACAAAATTGCTCAACTTCACTCCCAGTTACAGGCCGGCATGGTTGCTGGTCCGGTGGAAGCCCGAGACAGGTTCTTGCCCTGTTATCTGGAAACAGTTTGAACCCTGTTGCTTTTGCTCCCGAGGAAGTGGACAGGATCCTAGGGAGTATGCATGCAAGCACCTGTGTTTTAGATCCATCTCCCTCCTGGCTTGTGAAAGCTTCCCAGGAGATAACAGGCAGGTGGACTCTGGCAGTGATTAATGCTTCCCTAACTCTGGCAAGATCCAATGGCTCTGGGTTTAGGGTTCATTGGCTCAGGCAGAATTGCCACCTTTGGTCTTGGTTGGGGTAGCACTACCCCAAACAGACCCTGTGCATAATCTGGGGGTTCTCCTGGACTCACGACTCCTGCTCAAAAAGCAAGTGGCAGTTGTGGCCAGGAGGGCCTTTGGGCAACTGCAGGTTGTGCACCAGTTACGCTCTTTCCTGAACCAACAATCCCTACTCACAGCCACTCATGCTCTAATCACTTCCCGTCTTGACTATTGTAATGTGCTCTACATGGGGTTGCCCTTGAAGAGCATCCGGAAGCTCCAATTGGTGCAAAGTGCAGCGGCCCCCATGGTTTTGTGCAGACCCTGGTGTGCACATATATTACCTCTCCTGCGGGAACTGCATTGGTTGACAATTTGCTTCCAGGTACAATTCAAAGAGCTGGTTTTCATCTTTAAAGACCTTCATGGCTTGGGATCAGGTTATCTGAGGGACCGTCTTTTGCCAGTTAGATCTACCTAACCCATCAGAGCAGGGAGGCAGGGAATACTGCAGGTCCCATCGCCAAGGGTGATACACCTGCTGGGACCCAGAAGGGCCTTCTCGGTGGTGGCTCCCTCTCTTTGGAACATCATTCCCCCAGATATTAGAATGGCCCCTGCTCTAATATTCTTCCAGAAGGTGCTGAAGACCTGGTTCTGTCAGCGAGCCTGGGGAACCCAGAGTGGGATAGAGTTCATTAAATGGCTCATGTGATCTGCTGTCGTTGGGGGGGGGGGGGGAAGTGATTTTTTTATTATATTAATTTGTTTCTTTTATTAGTTTTATTGTTTTAAATGTTGTTTTATAGCCTGTAAGCCACCTTAAGTTGCCATTGGCGAATAGGGGGCAATATAATTTCAATCAATCAATCAATCAATAAATAAATATAAGTACTATTTGTGTACTCTCCCACAAAAAAACAGCATTATTTAGTAATTTGTGATATAGAGAAAAGGTTTTGCTTGTTTGTCTGTTTTATGATGCACTACATCTTCTACAGCAGATGCTACTAAAAATACTATTCTGGTTTCAATTATGGTTTTAAATCAAGGAGTACGTGTACACACAAAACCTTATTTTTTTTTTCTATACTGTATAACACCCCCCCCCCAAAAAAAAACCTAGGAGAAAACCCCCACCAAATCTCAAGGTTAAGTTCAATGCTACAAATAAAAGGCTAGGGGAAAGAAGCTGCAAGGTTATAACAAGCCTGAATGCTCACAAACAACTCCAAATATATGTTTTTGAGTAGGGCTGAGATATTAAGGTCTGAATAGAGTGGGGATAGTGTTCCATTTAGATCAAATAAAGCAAGATAATTTTGAAAATATTGGCTAGGCTTCATAGCAATCTAGCATCTAACAATACTTAGTTCCACGGAAACAAAATGTTTTTATTTTTGTGACTGCCTTTTTCAGGAAAAGTGCTCCAGATCTACAGTAAATATTGGTAGAAACCTTTCCCTTTAGATAAAGACTCTAATGCTAAGTCTCCAGCATATGGTACAACTGTATATCACACATAATTGTACTCTGTAATAGCGTATAATGGATATTTTTCTCATTCATTGCCAGATTTTAATTTCTAGATGTCATCAGTGACTTGCCAGATATGAAGACCTTTACCCAATTTCTTCAGAAACTTCACTTTGCTTTCTGTCTCAGGGTTGTTGTGTCACTATTTTTAACATCCCTTCATGCTGACTAAAGCTTTCACAAACTATGATTCAATCACACCTGGACAGCTGAAAGTTTCAATATATACGCTGTAATACAAATGTAAGCATTATAAAAAATGTGTTAGTGAATGTTTTCTGAAACTAAGAAATGATTATTTCTAACAAAAAATTATGAATGATGTGATGCTGATTAATGCAAAATATATATAACACTTTTTAAAAATTAAGTTTAGCAAAAGGACAACCAATGGACATTCTCATTAATGCATTCATCTTATCTCATTTGCTGGTGTATTTCTAAGAAGTGATTGTTATTCCCTTTGGCTTCAGGTTTTCAGATTGCTTATTAAAGAAGATCTGCAGCTTAATAATTATGAACCAAGATATCCTGGTTTCAGGGTTCCTTCAGAATTCCTCTGGAATTCTCTGGATAGCATTACCGGTGGTATTTTCTTTCATCCTCAGGTAATAGGTTTAAAAACCTTTATTTTAACAGGATGAAGATTTTAAAATGTAGGTTTTAATCCAAAATTCAAAATAAAAATATTGGACAGATTTCATGTTCAGAACAATTGTGTCTGTTTAGGCGCACACACAAACAGTACAAACAGTCATAAGTTATCAAATAAGAGAGCAAAACTAAATATTTGAATTTTGAAATGGATAATTGATTCAAAATATCTAATTTTCCAGCACATATCTAGGTGACACCAGGTTGTATTATTTCCCACAATTCAAATGGTGAAGAAAAACTGAAGCAGCCTAGGAATAGAAATGGTAAGGATTGCTCTCTCCTTACCCTATAGCAGGGGTGGGCAATTACGGCTCCTTCATGACTCGTGGACTTCAACTCCCAGAATTCCTGAGCCAGCTGCTCAGGAATTCTGGGAGTTGAAGTC
>JAEANM010020463.1:0-10438 GCA_017656035.1 Myanophis thanlyinensis
TCCAAGATATTAGCAACTGTAAACATAAAATTATAGTTGGTCGCATAACCAGATGTTTAGACTGCATTTGGCATTTTGTCCACCTATCAAGTCCTTCCCAAGTACCTGGGGTAGGCAGATATGGATTATTATTATTTATTAAAAATAGTGCTAGGTTAAGCAATGCTGCAGATTAATGGTGATCCTGGTTGACTAATTTTTACACTTGGGTAGGATTATAAATATGTCTTTTTTCTGTACCTGATGTTTCACACATGAAATACATGATTCCTTCTGGTCTGATCTTAGTGACAGTTCAAGATCCTCTCACTGAGGATTGTTTAGATATAATTGATCTTCTGGCTTACAGCATACATTTAATTGGTGTTATATTATCATTTTAGTAATTTTCTAATCACATGGATAACTTTACAAATGTGTCTGCCTGAAAGAGTGAAGACTGACTGATAGCTTCTGGAGTCAAAACTAAATTAAACCTTATTATAATCAGTTATTTAAGTGAAAATCTTGGGAGAATTCGGAAATAGAGAGCTATCGTGAAAGTTTAAAGTTTAAAAAAAGTCTTGCATGAACTAATTAAAGTGTTAACCTTTTGGTGATTGTTAATGAGAGAAGCAGAGGATGTAGTCAACAGCGAAATAGAAGGAAGGGTGGTTTTGGAAATAATAGTTGCACCATCCGGTAACTGCTATAAAGTACCCTTCACCCGCCACCATCAGAATTCAAGCCTAAAAATTAAAAATACTAACTGAAAGCAAAGTAAATTCAATTGAATCACACTGTGACAAATGTTTCCATGAGCACTTACATGATGGCTTTAACTGTGGTGTTAAGAAGCATAACATTGTAAATTTGTCCTCTGCCCACTATGATCAGATATGTGGGAAAAGAACATCAGGTTGGTTAAACAGTTTCCACTTAGGTAACTATTCTTTATAGCAATATGGCTATAGCTTCTCAATTTAGTCCATTTGAAGGACTGTGAACCACAAGTTGTCTCCAAGCCTGCAAAAGCAGATTCCTGGGTACCGTACGTGAAGAAAACATTATTTCCCAGGAAGAAATTTTCTGGCATTGAAAAGGCCCCAGCCACTTTGTCATTCTTACTCTGCATCTCTCAGCAAGTAGGTTTTCAGACCTAGGTGTAATGAATTAATCAATGGTGGTTGTCTCATTGGTACAATGGGTGATTTTGCCAAGCACAACTGTCATTTATTCCATTGACATAACATAGCTGTCTGCCAGAAATGCACAATTGAAGCACTTTCTTCCTTGAACATGCCATTTGCTTCTCATAAGACAGCAGTATTCACATTAGACAGAGGCATGTTTCATTGCCTGTGAATGAACAACTACGGACAGTCAAAGCCTCCTTGCAGGAGCTAAATTCCCAATTTCTATGAAAACACCCCTCAGTATTATTATAGGGGGTGAGAGACGTACTGGTGAGAGGCTGCTTGTTTTCCATATGACTTTGGACAACAGATTTAGTTCTTCTTAAAAGTGTAATTCAGATATTTTATGTATAACAATCGCCTTGGCTTCTCATAGTTACTTTGCCAAATATATAATTACATCTAATAGTGTTTTTCTGCTGCTGACCTGAGCATTGCTAAAAGGTTGAATCCTTTTATCTTCTAAAACCTATGCACACCCCCATACCTCAACTTATTCCTTGAATTTTCTCTAGCAGGGCAGGAAATATTACAGAATACAGAAGACAAACATCCCTCAAGCAAGCAGAAATCTATCACAAAATATTGGATTCAGCTCAGCTTATAGTATTGAGTCATTTCATGGAAAGTAGGCAGGAAACTGCCAATCTCTGTCTGTCTCTCTCTCTCTCTCTCATTTTATACATAGCACTATTTTGCATAAAGGAAGCCTCAGTGCAATTTCTCATTTTCTCTCCTCCGTACTATTTATGCAATAAGGAATGAGTTGAGAACATGATTTTCCATTTCAGCATAGCTAGGACTTATAATGCATGAAATTAAGTGAGAAGTTTAATCTTCTAAGCAATGAAATGTCATATGGAGTTACTTGTTCACCATTGCCGTGCTTTCTCCTTGGAGTTTTGCCCTTTTCCAGAGACTGGAGAGTTCTTTCCTGATGATGTCAGATTTTCTGAGAGCCCATGGATTCCCACTGTTATGATTCAGAACTTGCCATTGGAAAACTAAATTGTTGCTATCTTCCCTTTATTGTTTTTCTATATTCCATCACTGAGCAAAGATATTATCCCAGTAAAACTATGACATTGTTTAAATTGTTGGTTAAAAGAAAATTGGATTGGAATGTTATTCTTATCAGGTCACTGTAGTTTATCTGTGGTTCTTTTTTATTATTATTGGTCAATTAAACATGCTTGTGATCTTGTGAAAGTTGATTGAATTAGTTTCACAGTCTATGTTGCAATTCTTATAGTCAGCAACATTTGTTTTTTCACACTTTTCCAAAGCAGACAGCAGAAATTACTTTATAAAGTTGCCTTTTAAATCAAATAAATGGCATCCTTTAATGAAAGGAAAGCAATTTCCTTGTAAATGGGCTATTTCTCATATGTTTCTTATTCAGAATTCCTCTGTTCTCTTTGAAATTTGCATTTGATGACCAAATTTGGACAAGACCCAGCGGTTGTCTGAGATAAAAAATATTATAACTCTATCACTATGAAGACAAATGACATTTTTTTTTCCTGAGAATGTGGAAGCAAGTACCACTCCTACTGCAATGAATTTTGACATGTTAACTGTGTGTTTATATCTTCATATGATAAACAATTTGTTGTCAGCAAAAAGAGAGTCTGGTTTATATACATGGTTACAAAATGCTTTCTTGTGACAGAAAAATAAAATCTTGTCATAGTAAACAAGTTGTAAAGCACGAACTACAGTCTTTTCAACCCAAGAAACCCAAAAATGGGAATAAATGAAAGAAACTGTTTTTAAATGGGCAGGAGATATCATCATTTTGTTTTATATTTTAACCTTTACTAAGTATTAGGGAAGGAAAAAAGGGATATTAAGAAAGGATGCTGAATCTTATGATGTTTATACTTTTAACCACTCTTCATTCAGTAGGTTGCCAGATAAAACTTCTAAGTGCATATCTCCCATATCAAAATATAACTAAAAACAAGTGAAAGAACTATATAATTTCTATCTGTTTTTCCTGGAGGCAACAGTCTGGTTTTTGCTTTTTCCTTTTTGGGTCACAAAGAAATGAACTGAAAATATTTAAAAAAAACTTATTTAAAACATAGTTTTTTCATGCAGAATTTTTTCACAACTTGTTTGGAAGGCTATTAAAGACCTCAACAAAAATGGGCCTTGGGTGGACAGTAAAATATGTTTCTCCTGGGAAATATTTAAAATGTAGAATGTCTTATACCATTGAAAATAGTATGTTCTAAAATACATGGTTAATTATTTCTTTTTATTTTGTTTAGACTGCATTTTGCTGATGTTATTAAAATGGCTATGCAACTATTATCCTTTAACTATTGGCACATGCAGAAAGAATCAACCACACGATCCACAGGTTTTCCAATAAACCTGGGAAGCCATGAGAAATTGTTAGGTATGTACATAGTAGAATGTATACGAAATTGTGTTTTGTTCAATAAGTCCTTATTTATGAAAAGCAGTGGAATGTGTTTTGTTCTGTTTTTTTGCTTATAAAATCACACCCAGTCATCTGAAAGATTCCATATGAAAAGAAAGAAATATATATTTATATTTTTATTTTTTGGAATAGTCAATGGGACAGAATAATCCATCTACAATGTTGACTATCATCATTATTCTGAGATTCAGGAAGCTGCATGTTTCAGGAGTTTTTCAAGTCTTCTGTAGTGTTCTGTCCTATCAAATTTGTACCATCTGTTCCCAAATTAATAAAATTCTGGCCTTTTAGAAGCAAGCTTCAAGAACTGTGTTTAGGGTCTATAAACTGAACAAGTTTAGATCATTTATTTTCACATGTGAAAGATTTCTATACTGTAGCAAAATTCTGTACCCATGATGGCGAATCTATGGCACGAGTGCCACAGGTGGCACGCAGAGGCATCTTGCTGGGCACACAAGCTATTGACCAACTTACCCCCAGCTGAGCATGCACATGTGATTGTGCATGCATGCATATACAATTGCAGAGAACCAGCTAGTCTTCCGGCCTCCATTGTGCATGCGCGTGATTGCAACAGGAAATCCAACTGGTCTTCGGAGCTCTCCTGTGTATGCACACGCAATTGCTCATGTGCATGAGTGCCTGCAGGCAGTGCACGTGCATTGCACGTGCAAAAGCTGCATACATGCGCAGCTGGTGCAGTTGCAGCACCCGTGGAAGAGCCGCACACAAGTGTGGATGGCACGCACAAAGCACATACATTTCAGCACGCAATAAGTAAAAGGTTCACCACCATTGTTCTATACTGTAGCAAAAATGAAAAAAAAAATCAAGATAGTAATTCTAAATTCAGGGCAATCTATTAATGATTCAGTGTATTTATCCTGAGTCTTGGCTGATAAGCACATTCTTTTCTTTAGTTTTCTCTCATTCATTAGCCCTCCCTTCTGAAAAAAAAAAAAAGTAATCCTCTAAACCCCTAAGGATTGCATTAACAAATGAAAGAGTGTGATGAAAGATACTTTTTTTTTAATACCTCATCAACTGCTTGTGTAAATGTTTCATTAACATACTGCTTGATCACTATTAATGTTGTCTTTTTCCCTCCCCATTGCAATAATTCTGTTCCCTGCACAGACATACAAGTCCTTCTTGGTAATTGGTAATTGGTCCTGTTTTGTTCTACTGTGCTTTTCTTTAAAGAAACAGGCAGTAATGATGGGGGACAAATGTATTTGCTTTGCATTTGAATGCAACTTATCTAGGTTTGCATTTTTGATTCCTTCAAAACTCAGGGAATCTTTCAAAAATAGAATAAAACTCAGTTACCTTTCAAAAATGTACACTTTTTCAAATTGTCTTGTGAAATGCATTGTTGTTGTTTTTTAAAAATATGCTGAAGGAAAATCAGCACAAGATAATTTTAAATAATTATAATAATGCACTATATTAGAATGCATTTTAAGGGGAAATGGTAAAAATAGTGTCATTTAAACAACATTGGAAAGTAAAAGTCTTCTTCAAGCATTCATTTGTGGAAAGGAAACAGAAAAGTGCTTTACAGGCTGGGTCTGCCATTTCTCCCATGTTCAGATGTTTGCTTCAGGTTCTCTTGTTCACTCAAGCAAATACACAAGTCTGCATAAGCTAAAGTCATACTTTGTTGGGCTCCCCCACAGCACCAAAAGCTATACTGTGCCAAAGCAAATACATTCCCAGAGGTAGTAGGAGAGAGTAGGAGACAGAATTATAACTGTCCAAGTTTAAACAATATACACAAGATGTACAAATCTTAGTGCAAGCTCAAAAAAAGAGAAAGAAATCAAATTGGAATGGGAAGAGAATAAACTGCATTTAAAAAAGAAAAAGCTGAAAGAAACCAAAATGGACAGACATGCTAAAATGAAAAACTAGGAAAAGCTGAGCTATGTTCGAGTGATGGAAGAAAGAGCACAGACTGATGCCAGTGCAAATACCTTTATTTGAAACAATGTTCCTCTGCTACAAGAAGTACGGATACAATGTGTGTGGCTGCAGGCTGCCTGCTCTTTTTATACGCGGCTGTCAGCCTGCAACCAATCAGGTTAAAGTTTTTTCCTGCACTGGAGTCTGCCAGTATGGACTAGGAAGAAGACTTCTTCCATGCCTGCAAAACACAACACCCCTCCCGGCCTGGCTGGTTCCAACTGTCCTCCTGATTCATTTGACAGGTGTATTCATCCAAGTAAGCTGGACGTCAATGTGCTCTACCTGTTCTGCACATGCCTGGAATCATAGTCGATGGGATTTTGTTGGAGGTGGACACATCTGGAATTCTTCCTTTGTCAGGGACTCTGGGCAGCTTCCCGTGGCTTGCATGTCTGGCGTGCTGAGGACTCCAGCTACTGGTAGGATGCTAGTTGTTGTTCATCCAGTGTATAGTTGTGGTTCTATGTCTGTTTGGGTTGGAGGGACTGCTTGCTTGTGGGGGTTCTTATATATTTTGGGGGTTGCTTGGGTGGTTCTTGGTTTGCTGTGGGTCTTCTGCATTTTGGGGTTTCTTTGTTTGCATTTTTTTGTTGCTGGGATTCCCTCCCCCCGGAGGCTTGTGCATCCTCCCTTTTTTCCTCAGTGTTGGTGCTTGAGCGTTGTCTTAATTGGTCGATGTGGTGCCTCCATTTTCTGCCATTGCTTGCTTGTATGATGTATGATCATGGTCCTGTTAGTCTTATGATGGCCCCGGGAATCCATTGTGGTTGTCCCCCAAAGTTTTTGCATAGATTTCATCTCCCTCTTGGAATGTCCCAGGGTTTCATCATTTATTCTTGTGTTTGTTTCTTAGTTTCTTAGCAGGCAGTCCAAGGTTATTCTGAGTTTCTGTCCCATCAATAGTTCAGTATTGGTTTATTCTCTGTAGCCAGTTCCTGGGTCCCATTCTCTGTAGGGCTTTCTTTGTGGTTCTTATGGTCCATTCTGCCATGCCACTCCCTGTCAGGTGAAATGGTGCTGTGAAGGCATGTCTGATGCTCTGTTGGGCCAGGTATGTTTCAAAATGGGCCAAAGTGAATTGTGGCCCATTGTTTGATAGTAGGATATCTGGCAGGCCATGCGTCCTGAATAGTATGCTGAGGATGGCTATGACAGCCTCTGTTGTGATAGATGCCATTTTTGGGATTTCTGCCCATTTTGAATATACATCTACCATGATGAGCAGCATTTGGCCTTGGATGGGGCCTGCAAAGTCTATATGTATGTGGGCTTCTTAGTGTCTTCCCATTTTGTGACTTGAGCTGCTGGTGGGGCTGGTCTTGATTCCTGGCATGGGGTGCAGCTTTGTATTCATTGTTCAATGTTCATATCTATGTCTGGCCACCATACATAACTGCAGGCTAGTGCCTTTATGCATGCTATCCCAGGGTGGCATTCATGCAAGGTGTCTAATATTTGTCTATATAATTCTTTTGGAATCACTATGTAGCTGCCCCATAGCAGACAGCCGCACAGCACTGACAGTTCGTGCTGGCAGTTTTGAAATATTTTAAACTTTGTGCCTTTGGTGTCTGTTGGCCAACTACACCCACTATAGAATTGTTGTGAGGTTTTTGTCTTTCCTGGTCACTCTGGCAATGTCTGTCACTATGATGGGTGTCTTGCATAGGGTCTCTGTCATAAGGGTTTATGTAATTGGTGAAGGATCTTCTATTCATTGGTTTAGAGGGCATCTGCTGAGGGCATCTACATGCTGGATTTCAGACCTTAGTCTGTGTTGGTGTAGGAATATGCTCCTAGGGATTCTGTCCAGCGTGTGAGTCGCGGGGACAAAACCTGGGGTGTCTGACACAGGATATGTATTTAATTGAAAAGCCTTGTTTATTGTGCATTTGTAGTCTGCACATATTCGGACTGACTCGTCTGGTTTAATGCGGGCAATGATGGGTGTCTCCCATTTTGCATGGTCAACAGATTCTAAAACCCCTTGGCTAATTAATTTATCCAGTTGTTGATCTACTTTGGGTTTTAGTGCAAAAGGGATTCATTGGGGCTTTAAGCAAATGGGTGCCACCCCGGTGCTTAGGCTAAAAGAAATGGGTTTCCCTTTGCACTTGCCTAAGTTCCTGTTGAAGATATCCTCAAATTCGTGAGCTACATCATCCATGGTTGAGTCCTGGATATGATTCACCCTGGTGACATAAATGCTTAGAGTGTCAAACCAGTCTAGCCCTAACAGGTTCAGAATTGCCTGTCTCATGATGATGAGGGGAAGCCTTCCCTCAAAGCATTTATAATTCACATGGAATCCTCTACTGCTTCTAATGGGGATGGAATTTCCCTGGTAATCTTTTAAAATGATCCTGTCTCCATTTAGGTCAGACTTTTGGATGTGGGGATCAGTTTTTTTATAGTGTCCCAAGACCTGATACTAAGGGCTGACCCTCCGTGTCACGTGGACCCCCCTGTGGTAGATGGTGACTCTGATTTTTCAGTGCCATGGCTTGTCTGTATTTGAAAATTGCCTCTCTGGTTTGTTCTTGCATTAATGGTGAAGTAATTCTCTTGATCAGTCCTTGACTTCAGGGGTCCCCTTCACTGGTTGGAGTTGTATTACTGGCTTGGGTTATATGGTTGTTTCTTGAACCCCACTGATGTAGCAGCGCTGCAGACTCGAGATAAATGCCCTTTTCATTGGCACCACCTGCAGCTGGCTTCCTGAAACCTGCAGCTGGCATGGGAATGGTTCTTGCAACAGCTCCTGCACATGGTCTGTCAACCCTCATTGGCCATCTTGGGACCCCTCACTGGGAGGACCTTGTGCATTTTGTCCTCATCAGCTGAATCAATGTCCCCACCATGTTATGTCCCTGTGGTATATGGATATGGCAGGCCATGAGGTGTTTTGGTTGCTTGTGCCTTGTTTCTCCCTTTTTGCTTTGTTGGCATTTTCAGCTGCTTGTGCCTCTTCAATGGCAATGTGCAGGGTCAGGGTGCTATGGACTAATAGTCATCATTGTAACTTATGGTCTTGGAGCCCGCAGATCAACAGATCCCTCAGAGATTTGTCAAGTTCTGAGAAATTGCAATAATAGGTAGCTTCTTGAAGGTCTGTGAGGAAGTTGGTGATGAATTGTCCTGTCTCTGGTTTCTTCAAAAAAAAAAAAAAAGTGCCCCCTTGCCATTTCCAATGACTGTGGATCACAGTGATTCTTGAGTTTGGTGATGAACTTTCCCCAGGTCACTTCCAGTAAGGTAAGTGGTGCAGCCAGATGTGAGACATGGCGAATACTTGCAATCCACAGTGGTTAAGAAACAATGCTACTTTTCGGTCATCAGAGATGTCCCGGAATTTGTTCACTCACAGGAAAATCTCAAATCAGAGGATGAAAGCATCTCAGGTTTCTGTCTTGGTGTTGAAAGGCTCAAAAGAGCTGATTCTGGCCATTTGTGTGTTTTATTTCCTTCTTCATTGTTGGTTGCGGGTGATTCAGCAAGGTTGTTAGAGACGATCTATTGGTTTCCTTCCGATCCCACCTTCATCGCCAGTGCTATGTTTGAGCAATGGAAGAAAGACCACAGACTGATGCTGGTGCAAATACCTTTATTTGAAACAATGTTCCTCTCTAGAAGAAATCTGGATACTATGTGTGCGGCTGCAGGCTGCCTGCTCTTTTTATATGTGGCTGTCAGCCTGCAGCCAATCAGGTTAAAGTATTTTCCTGTGCTGGAGCCTACCAGCGCGAACTAGGAAGAAGACTTCTTCCATGCCTGCGCAGACCCAACAAACTGAATTTGTCAAATTCACCTATCTTTGACAGTCTCGGGAAACATAAAAGAAATTATGTTTAAAGGTGTGTGTGTGTGTGTGTGTTAGTGTGCGTTAGTGTGTGTGTGTGTGTGTACACCTGTGTTGTATACATATAGTACAAGAATCTGTAGTACACATTGAATTTGCATTTCAAGGATACGTGTACATTTTAGAAACATCCATGTTATGTACACAATTTAGTCCTGTTTCCTTAAATGTGTGCAGAGGAAAGAACAGCAACCTCTATTAATTCATACAGGAGGCCCAAAGCAGAGCTGTATTTGTAGTCACTTGAACACAGTTGCCAGCATGATCCTGCTTTTTCATGTTCTGGACCATACAGAGAGCTAAACTCACATTCCAGGTAAAAGAGCTCACTCCCTTCAGGGAGTGGAAAAAGGAGAGTCTGGGACATTAATGGCCTCATTCTCTCCTCATGTTGAACACACCCACATTTGAATAGGGTGGTAGCACTCATAGAAAAAAAAGGCCTGTTTTTTGCCAGTAAGAAACAAAGTAGGCATGTGTCTCTTAAAATAACCAACTGCTATGGCCTCTGGCTATTCACTTTTGAAGTGTTTGTTTCTGTGGTAATGTTATATAGTCTAAATCAACAATATTTCAATCGCATGCTTTTTGCTAAGAGACAAGTCCAGCGTTCCATCAACAGACAATTTCCAATTTTCAGATGCACAGACACTAGAAGAACATCTTAATGCTGGGAAAGTTAAAAAAATAATATCTCAGAAGGCAGTTACAAACTCCATCTGTAGAAAGAAGATGTTAAAGAAAACAACATGGACAATGTCTGTGCAATAATCATTAAGACTCAAGATCAACTCAAAGGAGTCTTTATAGTACAGAGTAATAAACATTTCCTCAGTGCCATGTTTATTCTTTCAGTTAATATCACTTTAAATATCATCTTTGCCATTCTAGAAAAAAATGTTTCTTCACCAAGTCTTAACAGACTTGATTATATATACATTATTGAGGACTATGAGAAGAGGACTATATTCTTTTCAAGTC
>JAEANM010020464.1:0-12099 GCA_017656035.1 Myanophis thanlyinensis
GCTCTGCTACTTCTTTCATAGCTATAATTTCAAGGTCTTGTTGCTCACTCCAACTACTTTAGTTTCACCTCCTTCATACATAATTGGCTTTATTTTTCCAACACAATTGTCAGCCCTTCCAAGTAAACCAGACAGGAAACCCAATTAGATGAGCTAATTCTATTTTGCCATAATATTACATTAATAGACACCTACAAATCTGAAGATACAGATTTCCCACTCCATCTTTAACTGATCAGTTAGGGTGGGTCTTTCCTAAATTTCTTTCTCTGACCACTAAGCCATTGAGGGCTATCTTGTCCTGATTGTTTCCTAGGTAGCATCTGTCCCACAAAGTCATCCACACATTCTACTACAGCAATTTCCTTTCTCTCTTCCACGAACAACATACCCTGTGCTTTCAGCATTTCTATTTTATCTCCCTTCAGTACATGTGTGGTCCTTTTCTCTTAAAGTACTATGGACCACAAACTATAAGGAGAAAAAAAAATCACACAATCAGCCTTGAGTCTTTCCTTACATACATACACACAAATATACATGTATATATTTGTATATTTTTGTACATGTATATCTTTGTACACCTGTCCCCTGTCTTTTTGTCTATCTAGAAGCTGAATTAGAAGACAAGCAATGGTTTTAAAATTGGAGGAAGAAATATTAGTAGCCTGCATTATATTGTATTACTCTAATAACTGAAAATGCAAAAGATTTAAAAGGTCTAATAATAAAAATCAGAAGTACTGTAGAATATATGTGATTAAGATAAATATAAAGAAAACACAATTTATGACAAGTACAGCAACTAGCTATATTAGAAAAATAGAGTCCTGACAAGGTAGATAGGTGTACTTCCCTTCTGGAAGGTTTTAGTTCGTGATGGAAACCTATGACCTTTCAAGTGTTCCTGAACTACAATTCTCAGTGCTATCAAAGTCAATATTGAAATGTCTGGAAATGTACTTTAGTTCTTCATTCTTGTTTTACCTTGCTTGAGGTTTCAGGTACTCATTACCACTGTTTGGTTTTCTTCTGAAGAAAATTCATTCAGTGAATTGTTTAAATTTCACCATCCCTAGAAAGCTTATTCTTTATTAATTGGTAGCAGCATTTGAAAATTTAGCAATTTAGTGAAGCTAGCCAGCACACCAAGAAAAGAGTGTACTTACATATCATTCACTTTATCTTCTGGACCTTGCACTTGTCCAGTAACTGTTCCTTGTCTGGTATTTTTAACCCAGCCAACTACACCCGCTTTCCTAGCTTTCTCTTCTGTGTACTGGTTTGGAAAACAAACAGAAGAAGATATAGTCAGAATGCATTCGGGATTTAAAACTGTGACAATACAGGAAATCCTCGACTTACAATCACAACGGAACCCAAAATTTGTGAAACAGTTAAGTGAGTTTTGCCCCATTTTACAACTTTTGCCATAGTTGTTAACTGAATCACTGCAGTTGTCAAGTTAGTAACATGGTTGTTATGTGAATCTGAATTCCCCACTGAATTTGATGGTCAGAAATGGTGATCACATGGTCCCAATCATCATAAATATGAGACAGTTGCCAAGGATCCCAATTTTATCATGTGACCACAGGGATGCTGTAAGAGACATAAGTATGAAAAACAGTTATGTCACTTTTTCAGTGCTGCTGTAAATTCAAATGGTCAGTAAATGGTTAAAAATCAAGGACTACCTATATAGTTCAGTCTCAAAACTTCAGTTTTATTCAATATGATTTGCTTTTTAATGGCCTAGTCCAGTGATAGCAAACCTATGGCATGCGTGCCAGAGGTGGCATGCAGAGCCCTCTCTGTGGGCATGTGTGCTGTCACCACAGCTCCACTGCATTTCTTGCCATCATTTGCAGGGAAACAGAAGTTTCCCTGCAAACAACAAAACAGAAGCTCATGAAAGCAAAAGATCTTGCCTCTTGCAGAACTGCCGGTGTTGGGATGCCCTGCCTCCTGCCAGCCAGCTGATCTTCAGGTGTCTGGCATGCCAGTGCACCTTCCAGTTTAGGCACTTGCTCCCTAAAAGGTTCGACATCACTGGCCTGGTCTACTTCTAAAAGACCAGTAATGTTGTCTTAAATTTGTTTCTGCTACTTCTAGATTTGGTAGTAGAATTAACCTCATGCTCTCCATTGCATATTCAGAGCATAGAATCATAGTGTCAGAAGAGACCTGGGAGGTGTGTGTGGGATGGTTTTCTCAAATTATATTCAGAACATTTTCCAAAAATATGAGATATTATTATGTTAAAGAGTCACACAGGTGTTTGTATAATTTTAAAGGCAAGAATCAAAACAGATTGAAGTAAATTTTAATAGCAACATCATTAATATAACTAAAACAAAACAAAAATAAAACAGTATTAAGTAGGTGTCAGGCTTTCCTCCTAACAATTTGGATTGAAAGCAGTTTATACAAACAAGTCTTTCAGAGCACTTATTAGAAATATTTATTTAGAAGAATAAATCACAATACAGGAATTCCAGAGAATACTTTATTCTCCATGAGAAATCTACATACAAGCATTCTAATGTAACAATTCTGTAGTCTGTTTTTTTTTTTTGGGGGGGGGGGGAAGCCAATGTACTGTAGATCGTGGAGTAGTCATGTGAGTGTATTGGCCTGCACTCATAACTATTTGAACTGCTGCATTCTGGACAAACTAAAGATTCCAGATAATCTTCAAGGCCTCATTACATTAATTCAGTCAGGAGGTGAAAAAGACATAAGTGACCCTGAGCAACGCCCCCTTTATTTGCAACTGGAAGATAAAATTTAATCGTGCAAAGGCCCCTCTGGCAACAGTGCCATCTGCTCTTTGAGCAGGAGCTGAGAGTCTAGGACAGCATGGCTGGCTCAGGAATTCTGGGAGTTGAAGTCCACGAGTCATGAAGGAGCCATAATTGCCCACCCCTGGTCTAGGAGGATTCCCAGCTTGCCCACCAAGATCCAATGATAGAAACATTCCAGTTCCTGGATCGGGAATACCTAAAACCCAAAGCTACTTAATTTTTGCAGAGTTAAGACTCAACTTATTCTTCTCTATCCAGACTCTTGCAGCCTCTGCAAACCCTGAAAGAATATCAACAGCTTTAATTTAATTGGAAGGCTGGGGATAGAGATATTCAATGATGAATCGTAAGAGATATCTTGGAGATACTTTTCACTCAGTATCAACAGATGATCTTGCCCAGTGGTTTAATGTATTGTATATATTTTTTAAAAAAGGAGGTAGGGGAAGGTAGTGCCCCAAGTACCACACTAAAGCTGAAGCCTATTGCTCCATTGCCAACCAACATGGTCTGGAATCTGTCCTGAAGAAAGAACTGCAAAATGAGGTCTCCCTCTTCCAATAATGATACAAAAAAGGATGCTGGGGCACTAGAAAGAATGCAGAGAATAGCCACAAAGAAGATAAGGGGATCTGGAAGTTAAATCATACAATGAACAGCTAAGGGAACTATATATGGGTAGTCTAATGAAGAGAAGGCTTGGGGATATATGATAGCAAGTCTTCCAATACTTGAAGGGGTATCATAGGGAAGAGGCCATCAATTTATTCTCCAAAGCACCTGAAAGAAGGACAAAAAGCATTGGGTGGAAGCTCATCAGAGGAAGATTCAACCTGGATATAAGAAAGAATTCCTGCCAGTGAGAACTATTAATCAATGGAGCAGTTTGCCTCTGGGATCAGGTGCCTCATCACTGCAGGTTTTCAAGAAAAGATTGGACAATCATTTGTCCAGGATGGTATAAAGACTCCTGCCTTGGGCAAGGTATTGGGCTTGAAGACCTCCAACATTCTTTCCAGCCCTATAATGCTGGATTCAAATATTTTATTTGTTTATCAAAATATAAAATACAAAAATACAAAGAAAAATAAAGATAACAGGAAAACAAGGGAGGAAAGGAGGAAGAGAGAAAAGTGTAAGAGCAAAGGGGAACAGAAAAAGAAAAGCATTGGTTTCAGACTCCTTTTGATGCAGTAGAATAAGGTAATAAGATAAAACCTCAATTTTTTACCTATATAAATTTCTGCAGAAAAACTGAAGCAAGTAAGGGAAAAAATACCTCCTACCTACAACATAGAAGTTAATACAGAGCCTCACCCCATCTGAAAACTGCTTAGAAATCTGTCCGCTTTAAAAAATGATTTGTGTGTAGCATAGCACAGATAACTACTATAAATACTATTCAGTTTAGGCTATCAAGACTATAATAAGTCTTTTGCAACTTTTGTCTTATTTTCTCTAGATAATCTACCCCACTCAAAGTCCTCTAATGAAGCATTTTACATGAATGCTGCAAATGTTATTATGAAGCTTAGGATTTGAGCTATGGTTTGTACTTGCTCCAAGATACAATAAGTGCCAGGCTTTAAGATAAGTTTGTTCTGAGCCTGGCACTTACAGTTTCAAGATAAGACATAAAGGATGCTTCTGTGGTAGGAGAGAGAAAATTCATACACTGAACAAATATTCATCTGGATTCATTTTTTAAGTGAGAACCAAATAACTGTATAATTTTCACCATTCAGATGGTTATATTGCATTTTTTATAATATTTTTTTTATTTGAGAGAATTAGTTATCTTTTTTGCACCCAAATCCTGCAGGAACAATACATTTCAATCCTGTTGACCTTGTAGCCCCCGCAAAGCAATTTCTAATGCACTACATGCTTCAGAGTGGAAGGATCCAGAAATAATAACAGTGTTATAAATATTTTCAGCATTAAAGTTCTCATTTTTTAAATCTGTAAATTTCGGTTTCAGGCACTGAGTATTTGTCTGATCAGGTCATAAATTTTACATAATGAATGTCAAAATGATGAATCCCATGGAGAAACCTGATTTGTGCTAACCTTCCTCAGCTTGCCTTAAATTCAGGATTACCATTTAATTTCCTGTTCATTGCCAAGGCTTCTTCACACAAGTGAGCTTGACATTTGTTCACCAAGACTACTCATTTGGAAAAAACAGTATTTTCTAATGCTGTTTTTTTCCAAATTTCCTTGTTTTCTATTTCATTTTTCACTTTCATTCCCCATTGCTGAAAATGCAAGATGGTGTCTTTTTCTAATCTTTGGTTCTAAAATTGTAGATACCCCAATTTGAAACGCCTCTGCTAATACTGTCACGGTTTCACCTTTTCCCAACCTTTCAACAATCTCTACTTTGCTTTGGAAAGTGAACAGAGTCTGCTTGTGTTTCTCGATCATTATGAAAGATGGGCTTTCCCGTCTTTCCAGGATGCACAATCTTAAACATGGATAACGGGAAATGCAAGAGTTCCATGTAACCTGGAACCCTTGTACACTGTTTGTACCTTTTTTCTTAGGTGGCTAAATAAAATACTAAACAGATTAGGTATTTATATAACTAATGGTCATAAAATCAGGTTTTACTGTAAAAGGATTTCCACTAAAGCACACATTACAGTTATATGATACTTAACTCTCCAGATTAACACAGAATCTTGGCATTGCAGATTTCTGAAGTCTCTGTACAGGCTTTCTATTTTACTGTCAAAAAAGCTATAGAGAGCTGATGCAAAGATGATATACTTCATGGTGCCTTACCATTCTGAAACAAACCCCTGAGAAAGAAGAATACAAAGAAAATAAAACTATAAATATTAGTTCAATGGAACATTTCATTTGTATTTATAAAACAGCATTATAACAACCAATCAAAGATTGCCAGACAATTTTTATTTTGATACAATGTTTGGTAAAATGAAAAGTGATTAAAAGTAACATCTTTTGGGAAACAAAGAAAATTAGAACAACAATGGACAGAACCAGTGAGATCCAGATGTATACCATATTTTTAGGCATATAAGATGCACTCCCCCCCACACACAAAAAAAGTGGGTGAAAATATCTGTGCATCTTATACAGCAAATGTTGCCGAAGCCCCAAGCACCCACCTGCTGGCCATTTTTTTTGCCTCCGCATGCCCTTTTTTGGGCCTTTTTCAGGGCTGTTTTCGAGGCTTTTTGGCCCATTTTGGGGCTTTTTTGGAAAAAACGGGCCCTAAAAAAAATAGAAAATGGGCCCCCAAAAACCTCAAAAATGGGCACCCAATGCCTTGAAAACGCCCCCCAAAAGCTCAAAAAATGGGCTAAAAAGCCTCAAAAACGCCCCAAGCCTCAAAAATTTGCAACCCCCCCCAAAACAGAGCCCAAAATCCTTGAAAATGGGCCCCAAAATCCTCAAAAATGGGCCAAAAAAATCCTTGAAAATGGTTCCAAGAAAGCCTCAAAAACGGGCCCCAAAAGCCTCAGAAATGGGCCAAAAAAGCCTCAGAAACAGGCCCCAAAAGGCCTGAAAATGGGCCAAAAACTTTTGTTGTTGTTGTTTTCCTCTTCTAAATCTAGTCTTATACAGGTGCATCTTATAAGCCAAAAAATACGGTAACTGCATTCAGTGGAAGATTGCTCTACTGTTAATGAGATACACATCTGGGTTATGGAACTATATTTGGGGCTAAGGATAATATTGGAAAATAATTTCTAACTATGGTATTCAGTTGTTTTTGCTGAAGTTGTATAGTTTCTTTATTAGGTTCTTTCTTTTGGGATCATTGAGAACTGATAAAAAAAGCAAAATAAAAAAATTACCAGTTTATCATCTGTATTTTTATTACGCTATTTGGTTGCTGTTCAACTGATTTTACTCAGCTACTTATAGGGTAGGAAAAATACTTGAATAATGTGTTCAATTATCTTTTGCTTATGTAAATATATTTAATAAGTGTTCCGCTCACATAATCATAACTCACAAATTGAATGTCACTTGAATAGTGAGATGAAAGCATATAAATTAATTAAATAAATATATAAATAGAATTTATTTCTTTAACAATTAGTGGAATTACAATATAATAGATTTGTCATATAGAAAATATTTTAATTAGAACTATTACATAGATTCATATACAAAGAGAGATTGCATATCATTTTACAAGATGCATCCAAATTGTATAGCAATTCAGAAATACTTATATGCACAGAGCAGTATAACTTTTCTTTACATGTAGAGACATACTCTCCACTCCACATCAGCTATGTACTTTCCTGTTTTTACAGTGCTGAATTCCTAACTGTGGTATGTCCTACATGAAACCCCAGTTGGTGTCTATTTTTGTATTATTTTCCTACCAGGAAAATATTTTATTATAGTTATTGCACTCAATCAATTTTAATCATCCACTTCTTCATTTTAAATTAGTTGTCATATATTTTAACTCTTTTGTTTTAAATTAAGGGTATTACATTTTCTGTTCTATTTTTACAATTGTAGTTTTAACTGTTTGCTCCCTACATCAGAGGGCCATATTTTGGTGGGCAAGGCCACACTTGGCTCAAATCTACAATTATTTTATCCAGAAAGATTGCTTTCTCCAGAATTCTGGGAGTTGAAGTCCAAACATCTTAAAGTTGCCAAACTTGAGAAACACTATACTAAATAGTTTGCATTTAACTGACTAGTGTTTGTGCAGTTTTGAAAGATGGCTGATGTGGATAAATCCCTTAGGTACAAAATGTATTAAGAAAAAGACTGTTCTCTCTGATGACTAGCTTTGGTATGAAGGAGGATTTCATAATGTACTCTTTTACTGCCAGTTTAAAATGAAAATTTATCTCTCCAGGTTTTAAAACACGTGCTAATCCCAGTAAGCAGTTGAACAACTCTCCTGCGAAGGTAGCAGAGGAGGTAATGGCAACTTGTAACTGGGGCAGCATTAATGGAGCTGGGGGCATGGAAATAGTGAGTGCCCCTTCCTACACCTGCCGCGCACTCTTGCCGGCTCTTCAATTCACTTTTAGGACTAACTGAGCATGGAACTGTTTTAAGCCTGCACGGCCGGCATGATCTGGCAATTAAGTTCGCTTTATATAAACGGGTCTCCTTGCCAGCTTTTCTTTGTAACCCGAGAGGGTGCATTTCGTGCGCTCGGAAGCTATTTTTGCCAGAGCAGTTCTCTTCCCCACGGCCCCTTTCCTAATATTTATGCATCTTGCTCCGCGGCTCACCTTGAACCCGTCCGAAAACCTCGTAATCCACCGATTTGAGGATCCGGGACATAACGGTTGCAGGAAAAGAAGAGTCGCTCAGGGTAGAAAAAGACCGAGAGCGAGTAAACGCCTATTAAGACTAATGCAGACACTCAGCCGGCAGAGGCCGCGACGGAAACTCGCAAGGCTCAAGATTCACTAGAAGGCGATAGCCCAACCGACCAGCCAATTCGACAGTCTGAATCCACACACCGCCTTTTTTTTTTTTAAGGGAGTGGGTGGGGGAGGGAGGTAACTTGTTCCCTTCCTTAAACTTTTTTACAACTTGGAAGTTGTAAGGAAGTGAAATAATCCCTCAAACTAAGAACAATTGAGATCCCTGTGCACTTTGTAGTGCTTGCATTCCTTTTCCATTTTTTCTTTTTGAATTGCTACATGTTAAAATTGGACATTTAATACATGTACTAGCTTTTTATGTGTAAATTCTGAAAGAATTGAAGGGCTGGATCAAGGCCTAGTGTGTATAAAAGCATTCTGTGCCTAATAATGCTGAAAATGTAGAAAACCTTCATTGGAGGGATTTATAAGGTGTAAAAGCTGGGACAGAAGGACTAAAATTCACATTAATTGGTGTATTAACAGTAGAGTGTAATAGAGAGATGAGACTAAGAATAATATCTTTTTCTAATGTTACACCTGTGTGGACCATTTAGCAGCCAAGGTCAATCAAGACCAATTCTCAGGTGATGTGTAACTAGGAGATAAGATGGAAAAAGAATCAAAACATAGAAATAGAATAACAGAGTTGGAAAAGCGACCTTAGAGGTTTTCTAGTCCAACCCTCTGCTTAGGCAGGAAATCCTATACCATTTCAGAGAAATGTTTGTCCAATCTCTTTAAAACTTCCAGTGTTGGAGAATTCACAACTTCTGGTGGCAAGTTGTTCCACTGATTAATCTATAGGAATATAACCGGGCAAAAACATGTGTATTTTGAAAGTAACTTGGAATTAACCACAATTAAGATCTTCACCAGCTACATAATTAGAAATCTTTGAGTCAATAAGAATGGTAGAAGACATGTTCTAGGGCGGCAAAAGTCCATTTTGGAAACTACTTAAATACCCATTTCCCAGACAACCCAATCAATGAAATCTCACCAGTCACTCACGAATAGTAGGTTTTTCCATAAAAATGCTCATTTCCCAGATAGCAACACCAAGTTGTTGATCACATATAAATTAGCAGGTAAGATCTGAAACATTCTGGTAAAATCTGATTATGGCAAAATCTGAAACACTCATGGGGACAGTTGTTATTTCTTCTTTTCTACCCTCCTGCTGGTGATAAAGAGATTTTATCAAACACAAGAGTATTTTTTAAAATATTTTTTTAAATATCCAGTTTTATAGTATTATTCCTCTAAGCAGTATCTCTTGAGCCCAAAAATATTTAATTCAAACAAGCAAAGGTTAGCTTGTTCATTCAGATAAAGTCT
This sequence comes from Myanophis thanlyinensis, assembly GCA_017656035.1. NCBI lineage: Eukaryota > Metazoa > Chordata > Lepidosauria > Squamata > Homalopsidae > Myanophis > Myanophis thanlyinensis. Next base: position 9,533 of record JAEANM010020464.1, read on the forward strand.
AATTTTAGCAAACAACCTTCATTGTTAACTTCACTTATGCTCAACGAAACTTGCCTCATTCTTGGCAAGGATGGAAATGAAAAGTGGGACTGTAATGTTTTATTAATCAAATTCTTTAGATTTAACATAAGATACCCCCAACTGATTGCAAACATTTGGAACTTTTAATAAACATTATAAAATAGGGCAGCAACTACAGTTTAGAAGAGTATTTCCTATTATCTCACTTCAAGAAATGCTTTTTCCAAAGAAGGCATATATTATAATCAAACACACATCCTCTAAACATGAAATATGCAATTTTTAAAATTCTAAACATGTTTGCATATGCAAATTAATAAAGATTGAAAAATTAACAGATAATTTATAACTTACATTTCTTTAGATCAGACAATATCCCCAGTTAAATGAACATCTAGGCAATGTTTCAAAGAGGACAAAGTGTTATACTGAGAAGAAACAGAAGGTTTTCGATAAAATTAGAAGCAAAGCAGAACAAATAACTAACATGCAAAGAATATTTTAAGCATACTGGTGTCTCAAAGGCACTTAGAGGATTGTGCTTTGCAAACTTTACTAGATAGCCAGTCAATATCAGTTTCTTCTTGAACAAAATATAGCGTAAGGCCCTATTCTATCTTTCTGAGTAGAAAATAATACCCTGAGGAAGCCTCCTGGCAGTTGAGGTGCAAGGAATGCTCAGAAATGTACTGTATACTACAGGAACAGATCTTACCCACATCTTGTTCTTGTTCAATTTCTGGATGGTGGTTTGCTCTGTATTTTTTAAAGTTTGGTGGGGCTGAAGAGGAAGCAATTTAGGAGCAGCAAGCAGTGATGGAAGGCAATTACTTTCAATAATATTCTAAGCAGTACCATGTAATAACTGAAATAATCACCATTAGCATTTGAAATAGTGTCAGGGCAGGTGTCAATAGGAAGGATTTTCATAGGAAAGGTTTTGATAGGAAGTTAAAATTCTAAATGTTGATCTAATTTCTAGCAAAAAGGATTTTGTGGCTATGTTATGGCTATTGGATATGTTACTCTATTTGTCTAGTCAATAAGAGTTCAATGTTAGGCAGTTTTTAGCAAAAGTTACCTAATATTACTCAGATATACATATATTTTACTGTAGAGCTCGGGAGCATCACACACCAAAGCATACTATCGTAGAACCAGCAAGTCTTTCTTCCCAGACAAAGCTTACACAGTAGTTTTGAATTGACTACATTAGAAAAATGGTATGTGGTGTTTTTCTAAAATTTAGTTCTGTTCTCTAATGTCTGTTCCCTTTTACCTCTCTATTATTTCTGCTTGGTTTAGCCTTATTTATTAAATTTATAAGCTGCCTGACTCCATTACAATTCTGGGCAATATACAGTAACTGAAAAATACAAACAAAAGAACAGGTTTTCCCCCATCCTTCCCACAAAGTGCAATATATAAATATAAAGGGCAAAATCACTCTAGAATATGGGGTTTAATTAATTATGAATAATCTTTTATCAGAATAATTATTTTAAAACATTAAAATATTTTAAAACCTATTTCAAATGCATGTAACAGAAATAAAAGGGTTTTAAAATAAGTAGACATAATGTCCCTTCTTGATTTTCTCTTTTTCGGTTTTTGGAAAAAAAAATTCTTGATTAAGAGGTAAAATTAAGAGGGAAAGTATAAAAAATATAAAAGCTCTGCTGTAGATGACATTGCCACAAACTAAGCGTGACTAATTTAAAATCACTTAAATTGACACTTTGTAGTCACTGTTGTTTCCTAGGAAACAGAGAAATTAATTCTTGCCCTTTTCATCCAATAATGGCAACCATGTGGCTGCCCAGGACCACATGAAAAAATTTAAGCAACAGGGAAGTGTGTGGGTTGTCCTTGACTTTAACTTTGAAAGTGGTGGTTTGCCATCAATTACATCAGCCAGAAGCGTGAATCAGTTTAATGCATTTTCAGTAACAACCCACTGTTTCTGACAGCAAAAGAAGCAGTCATTAACAGGATTCAGGATTCTGAGGAGCCTTTCCCCCCCAAGCAGGCTTTTCAGTTCAATTTTGCTGGATAGATTCACATCACAATCAGGTTTCATTTAAGACACTCACTTTTATTGAACAATGAGTCAAATATTCAAAGAGCATACACTATATCTAATTTACAGAAACAAAGGAAAATTCTTCCACCATTTTTTTTTCTAAAATTGCCAAATGGATAGACATACTTTTAAATGCAGATAATCTTTCAGCAATTTATAACACATTAATGAACTAATTTCTTTTATCTTTTTCAACAATCTACATGTGTGTTTTTAGTCCTGATTGTCCAGTTACATATTAGGCCATGTCTCATTGGACAGAAATGATTATAAGATCATCCCAAGTGATGAAAATAAGCCAGTCTACCGGTAATTTAATTGTCATTGTAGAGATAGTCACCAAACAGTATACAGTGGTATCTCTACTTACAAAGAGCTCTACTTAAAAAATTTTCGACTTACAAATTTTTTTTTGAGAAAAAAATAGTCTCTACTTACAAATTATGTTCCAAGATACAAAAGG
>JAEANM010020465.1:0-12099 GCA_017656035.1 Myanophis thanlyinensis
CCCCATGGCCAGCGATGGAACAAGCTGGCTGTATCTGGGCGCAGGAAACCACAGCCACTCGGTTTTGGTTGGGTTGAACTGGAGCCTGTTTCGACCCATCCAACTCTGCACGGCCTCCAGGCACCGATTCATCACTTCGACAGCTTCGTTGGGGTGGCCTGGGGTGGAGATGTACAGCTGAGTACCATCAGCATACTGATGGAAACCCACCCCGAAGCCACGGATGATCTCACCCAGCGGCTTTACATAGATGTTGAACAGTAGGGGTGAGAGCTCCAACCCCTGAGGCACCCCACATATCAAGGACCTCGGGGCCAACCTCTGCCCCCCTGCCAACACAAATTGCGAACGATTGGAGAGGAAGGAGAACCACTGTAATACGGTGCCTCCCGCTCCTAACCCACGCAATCGCTGCAACAAGATACTGTGGTCAACAGTATCAAAAGCCGCCAAGAGATCTAATAGGACCAGGACAGAGGAATAACCCCTGTCCCGTGCCTTCCAGAGATCATCCACCAACGCGACCAAAGCCGTCTCTGTGCTGTACCCAGGTCTGAAACCCGACTGGAGAGGATCAAGATAAATTGCTTCATCCAGGTGCTGAGGAAGCTGTCGTGCCACCACACTCTCAACAACCTTCACCATAAATCGAGTCAATAATTAGACAGCAATGTTGGATCCAGGGACAGTTTCTTGAGGAGAGGTCTCACTACCGCCTCTTTCAAAGTGGCGGGCAAGAACCCCTCTCTCAATAAAGCATGTATTCTTTTGCGTTAGCAATTTTGATGATGGTAATAATAATAATAATAATAATAATTAGGCTGTTTGTTTTGATTTAAGCATAAAAATGTTCTATTGTTAGTATAGTCACAGGAATATTCCATATTCCATATTCCTGTTCTTAATCACTAAAAAAGATGAAACTGTCCACCGAGATAGATTTGCAATACTTAGAAGAAAACAATATAAGATTAGGAAAATGACCAAGAGTAGTAGTGCATCTGAAATATATTAGCAAAATTACCATATTTTTTGTTCCATAAGACACTTTTTTATCTCCCAAAAGTGGGTGGAAATGCTTGTGCATCTTATGGAGCGAATATTGCTTAAGTCCTACCCACCTGCCAGTCCCCACCCTTTGGCTGTTTTTAGCCTTCGCACACCCCACCTTCAGCTCTTTTTTCCCAGCTGGTTTTTGGCCTCTGCACACTCCAGGAAAACAAGCTGAAAATGGGGCATTTTATGGAGCGAAAAATATGGTAACTGAGAGGTAAGGAAGGTGCTGCTTGTTTGTATGGCACTGTGTGAAGCATAGATACAAGGATGATGCATAATTGATGAGGTCCGATGGAGGCTAGAGATGTACGTAAGCTTGTATACACATTATTCAGAGAAAAAAATATACAAAATTATTTTTTGCTTCTATTGTTATAATAATAAATTTGTTAGAGGGCTAGAGCATTAATACACAGCAGTCTAACACTATACATAAAATGTAGAGAGACAATACAGAAGATCTTAATTTCTCACCATATGGTACACGTGGATGACTACCATTTGCTATATTATCTGATACGGCAGCATCTTCTGTTTCACAGCTGGTCAAGGGAATAGTACTTTCATCACTTTCTTTTACACCAGGAAGTTCTTTAAAGACAGGCATATCCTCTTCTTGAATTTTGTCAATGCTTTCATCAGATATTTTTGATAGTGCACTTTCCTTCTTTAAACGACCTAGTTAAAATGCAGGGGTTTACAATCAATAATTCATTTACAGAACTACCTTTCTGGGTCAACGTGACCAATGTCCTTTAAGCAAACTGACTACAGTAATACAATAATTTAGTTTGTTAGCTAGAGATACAGTTCATATATAACTTCACACTAATAAAAAAAATGTTTTAGCACAATCATTATCTATTTAGTTTGGAATACCAAACTTTCTTTTTTTTTTCATTATTCCTTCAAACTATGTTGCAAAGAAGCAATATTTTTACCAAGACCAAAACATTCTGCACTTAGTTAAAAGCAATCCTGTACAACTTTTCATTTTAGACACAATTTGCATTTCTTGTCCATAATAAAATTGCATTTGGGATCATGGTAATTTTTAAAATGCAAGCAATAAAATACCAGTCTTACAGCACTCAATAAATAAATATTTATAGTGTGTTATTAAAATATTACAACATTGTTCTAGACTTAAAATAAGATTATTTCAATCCATCATTTTATGAAAAACATACTTGCTATTTTTCTTTTCATCCATGGACATACAAATATCCACACTAAGGCAGCAAACACAATTGATACACCAACTGATATCAGTGCTATTGCCCATATAGGAAGTGTAATTCCTAGGACTGAAAAAAGAAGAAAATGGAAGTGTGCATTTCTTATGTATGTATCAGCTAACCATTATGTTTTAGATAGGATCTTGAATATTGTTTCAGAAATATAGGCCATTAAATCAGAAAATTAAGTCACTTTCTTTGTAAAACAAGGATATAAATTCTGTTTTACAAAAAAAAATATTGGTAGCATTATAAAGCAAAACATTGCATCCCATTCCCCTTTTTTGGATCACACAGAAAAATATATTATGACAATTGAACTTATTAAAATGTGTATTAAAATCATAAAACACAAGAAATATTATATTGTGCTGGATTTAATGTTTAATCTCATAGAAAAATAGAATTCTTGTATTAATTCATTTAAATAAAAAAGGATATATGAACAGCAATTGCTGCTTTTTAAGCCAAATATGGTACGCTAATTTTTTGAAAAGTCTTTGCTTGCAGGCGTTACTCTTTTGATGGAAATAAAAAGCAGCCTAAATTAAGGTGGGAAGAGTACAAAATTATATTCTGTGTTTCAAAGGACAATACAATCTTTTCACAGTAGACTCCATCTACTCACCTGGAGCACCTGTATACATTATGGAGAACACATTAATAGTTATGGTAGCAGCATAGAATACTGGAAGAGCACGAAGACCATTTGGTACTGGATCTTCCTACATTAAAAAAATAAGAATTTTTGAGATGTAATTGATAAAATCAGATTGTTTTTAAAGAATCAATACATTATGCTCTAAACATTTTTAATACTAAAATTATTTCAGTCTGCTTGGAAAAACATTGAGCGATCAAAAGGTAACCTGTGACTTCTGAATTCTACATCAGCTTCATCATCATAAGAACAAAATGAGAATATACAATGTTGATCTGCTATATGATTTAATTTTTAAATTACAGAAGGTAAATTTTGGCTGGTTCAGTGTTCTCCCATAGAAAAAGCAAAAACTGACATTGATATCAAAATAAGTAATAGCTTGTTATTAGGGAGATATATAGTATTAGATATATTATTCTCATATAGATGGGGAAAAAAAGATGGTCCCATCAGCCCAGAAAAATAGAGCACATACTTCATTCTACAGAATGATGGTAAGATTAGACAAAGTTTTACAAGTACTCACCTTCCAAAGAAAAACGGAGGAGGAAGAACTATCAAGAGATGTTTGGCCTCTTCATAAACTACTAAGGACTTTAAAAGCCAAACAGATTTTTATGTTTGCTATTGTTTATTATATAATTGCTGAGAGAAATGGTAGTTCAAAGTATTGCTTTTCTGAGCTGCTTTCAAGAACTTTCGTCCTCCCAACATAGTATATCATATCTATTGTTTCATCCAAGGATCAGCTGCTAAGATAGCATCTTTCTTTGTAATGTTTTAGCTTCAATAGAATACCCTCCAATTTCAAGGAAATGTTTAAATTCTATAGTAAACTCTTCACTTTTCCCTTACCATTTATGTAAGGGAAAATACAAAATCTTGCCAGGGAGATTTTATCACCAACGTTTTTCAATTGCACATACCAAGGTGTTTATTGTTTAGTATGCCAGAAACAAGGGATAGTGAACACTGGACTTCTATATTCCCTACCTCTCATTTTTTGACATAATGATAAAAGACCAGAAGTGTGTATTTTCAATTTAATTAATTGTTGCTTAGCATAAGATCTATACCTGATTTTCTTATACTTCCTTTAACTTATAACAAGATTGTATGAGGGAAAGCAAAGGAAGTGAAAATGTGAATGAATGCGGGGAGCCTGCCTGGGTATTTGGAACAAAAGAACAACAATTGAAGGAAGAAATAGAACTTCATGATCAGTGGGGACAAAGGAATCAGGACACAAAATGTTTTTTTCTAAATTCTTTTTGAAAATTTCATGTTATTTATTTATTAAACATAATACAATCTACTTCCATTATTTAATTTCCATTTGAAAATATGTCATGGAGTTCGTATTTGGCAAGATGTATTTTTCAAAATAAATAAAATATAGTTATTCAAATCCATTTTATAATAAAATTAACGGAGTTGTGGGTTTTATTCCAGGGTGTTATTAAGGATTAGTCTAATGTAAAAACTCAAGAATGTACATATTTACATCCGGGGGCAGATGTTTCTCTACCAAATAAGAACATATTGCACCAAATAAGGAGGAATTTTTCTAAGAGGAGGCCGAGTCTTGCATTATTAGAGAGGTCAGATGAGCTTTGCCATTACAGTAGGTTTAACATAAAAAAAATATCTAAAGTGTATAAATGCAATTGAAATACTGGGGGATTTTTTTCCCCTTTTCATCTTAAATCCTACACATAGTCCTCAACCTACAACCATAATAGATTCTTCCATTATGATTGCAAGTCACAATAATCATTAGACAAGATTGTCTCATTTGACAACTTCCTCCTAATCTCTCCGATGCAGTCATCAATCAATAAATCATAACAGAGCTGGAAGGAACTTGGGGATCTTCTAGTCCAACCCCCTGATCAAGCAGAAGACCCTATACCTGTGGTGGCAAATCTTTTCGTCACTAAGTGCCTAATGTGAGAGTGTGCGCACACAAGCCTTCCATGCATGCATGATTTGTGCATGCATCTTCCACACATGCATAATTCATGTGCACATCTTTCACTCATGCATATGCTGCAGTTGTGCACACATGCATAGTTGTGTGCATGCAGAGCCATGCATATGTGTGCATGTATAGTTGGTGAGTTGGGCTGGTGGCTGGCATACCAGTAGAGATGGCACTACGTGCCACTTGGGGCATGTGTGCCATAGGTTCACCATCAAGGTCCAATACCATATCAGGCAGGTGGTTGTCCAGTCTTTTCTTTAAAACTCCCAGTGATAAAGCACCTATGTCTGACAGCAAGCAATTCCACTGATTCATTGTCTTCACTGTTAGGAAGTTTCTCCTTAATCCCAGGTTGCTTCTCTTCTTGATTAGCTAAATAACCATGTGGGTTAACTGGAGCATGGGGCAGGGAAGGCCCTGGGAAGCTTAGAGCACGCCAGGTCCAACTCCCTCACCGAGACACTTCACACAACACTTCCTACTCCTCACAATCCTTACAGCCCTTGGGTACGCTTTGCCCTCCCCTTGGTTCCTACAGCACTTCTTCCCTGCCAAGGTTCCCATAGACCTAGTCTCTGCTTTCCACCCAACATATCCCACTCCTACTTTGCCTAGCTTTCAAAGATTTCCAGAGTTTCAGAACTTGGATTAGGGAACACTTCATTACTGGTCCAAATGGCACATATCCCAATTTGGTCATTTTCCAAATGGCCACAGTGAATAGTGATTACTCAGAAAATGGTGGGCATTTCCAGGATCACCCCACATTACCCAGTAATGAAGCAGTCTGTTCTGCTTCCCTAACACAATGTGTCCAGAGCTTTCCACAGCAATGCACAGACCATGGTAGGACAGCAAAACAAATTGCTCCTTCCCTGGGCTATGTGGTTGCATCCTGGAACGAACTGCCTTTTCAGTGCTGCCACAATTCAGTGTGTCTATTTTAAGGGCCATTAGGATGGTCCTAAGTGGCCTAGCGGCACACCAATTTGGTGTGCTTGCCTAATCCAAGCTCTGGAGCTCTTGAAAGGTAAGCGGAAAGTATAGGGCCTGGGGTGTAAAGCAGGCCAGAGTTGTGGGGGCTATGAGTAAATGGAAGGAGATGGGGGGGGCATTGCAGTATTCCTGTGGGTCAATCATCAGAGCAATGAGGACACTACAGTAGTTGTAAATTCAGGACGAGGTCAAAAGTAGCTTTTTGGAGGATGAAAAAGTTGCCAAGCGATTAATCGCAAGTCAATGACTACTTATATTTAAAGTAGTGTCCCTCTATATTCAATAAAAATGAGTATTGTACCTGGAGTGTTACCGACAATTTCAATGTAATTTTTAGAGTAACATTAAAATGTATTTATAAAATAGATAATTTATTATTTTAATCAAAACAGTTTAGAAACTGAGGACCTACATTTTTAAACCAACTAGGTATATAGATTTTATTATACAAATACTATCGTGTAATTATTATATAAAAGCTTAAATATCAGATACATATTTAGAAATTAACATATTTCTTGTGTTTCATTCTAATTTGCATACCATTTTCATTTTATTTATTGGCATTGTGGTTTTAATGCAATATTATTATTCTGTTCTTGTGAATCAGAGGGTGTAGGCATATTGCAAAATAAATATAAACATTATTACATTGAATGAGGTATAACAAATAACATTAATGCATTATTATAGAATCAACAGTACTAACCTTATTTAAGATGAAAAATCTGATCAAGAGAAATAGTGCACCAGACATCATTCCAGATAGTAGTGGGGAGATAAACCAGGAAGCAACTGAATATAAATTTTGAAAAATATTACATTCAATAATTGGCAAGGTTCCATTCAATGTAAAATTCTACCAAAAAACAATTTGTTATTTATGTTATTTTCTAATAATTCTATAAATAGACTCAAACTTATTTTAAAAAATTCCAAAATTCAGTCAAGGTAAATGATTTCAATAGAGATGTTATATGTCTAGTTATACTAAGTAAATTTATATTTAAAAAAAACCCTTTTAAATATGTTGTTTTGCAATTCCAAGATTTCATCCAAAATTTTTTTTACTCTGCTCACGTCAAGATTGTTCAGATTTTTGTATTAAAATATCTACCTTAGTTTTTTAGTTTTTTCCATATAACATTTACTGTTTAAAATCAACACTCAAGTTTAATTTCTTGAAGTTAAAAAAAATCTCCTTTAAAATGAAATGGTTGTGTCTTCATATATGTATGCGTGAATGTAAAAGTGGTTTTACCTGCTAGTATAAAAATGTCATATAAATTAACTGAATAAAAGTACAACTGAAGCTTATAAATACTGAATTTATACAGGTAATCCTCGACCACAATATACATGTAATTTACAACCACAATTGAGCCCAAAATTTCTGTTACTAGGTGAAACATTTGTGTGAATTTTACCCCATTTTATGACTTTTCTTGCCACAACTTATTAAGTGAATCATACCGTTAAGTTAGTTACACAGTTGTTAAGTGAATCTGGATTCCACATTTACTTTGCTTATCAGAAGGTTGAAAAAGGCAATCACGTGACCCCGGGACACTGCAACTATCATAAATATGAACCAGTTCCCAAGTGTCCAATTTTTTTTTAAATTTTGTTTATACATTTTTGTTTGGTATACACAGAACTCAATATTCACATTGATAGTGCATTGTCTAAGTACAATCATTTTTGAATAATAATGAGAATAATTTTCAGTATACATTTTAATTGGGTAATATGTAAATGTTCATTAATGTTCATTAAATAGGAATTTTCTTCTCTCCTCTCCTCCACCCTACTGGCCATCCAGACAGCAAAGCAGGCCCAGATCCCTGCATCGAGCTGCATCATGAGATAGATGTTCGTCCCTTTTCAGCATCCTGGTGAACATCTATCTCATGATGCAGCTCAATACCGGAACCTGGGCCCACTTTGCTGTCTGGATGGCAATCGGCTTTTCCATCTATTTTGGTTATGGGCTCCAGAATAGTGAAGAAGGGCGGGGCCCCCAGCAGTCTCAGTCAGCCTCCGGCCAACTCTGAGCTGAGCCAAGAAATCGCCATCTGAGAGAAGCGGCTGCTTCGGTTCTCCTTCCACTGCCGTGAACACCCCTGAGTTCTCGTCTGCCTCCTGCCCCACCCTCCAAGAAGGAAGCCATGGCATGTGGGACTTTCACTGGTACATTGGACTCAACCTGTGGCAGCAGCAGCAGCTTCATTTTTCAGAGGTGAATAAAACACACTCCATTCCATTTTCCTCTCCTTCTCTCCCTTCTCCTCTCCTCCCCCTTCCCTCTTTCCTTCTCTGCCCCTTCCCTCTATTTCCCTCTCCTTTCCTCTTTTCTTCCCCTCCCCTCCACTTCCCTCTCCTTCTCCTTCCCTCTTTCCTTTCCTCTCTCTACTTCCCTCTTCTTCCATCTCTTTCCTTCTCTTCTCCCCTTCTTCTCCCTTTCAAGTATCCAAATTTTGATCATGTACCATGGGAATGCTGCAAAGGTCATAAGTGTGAAAAATGGTCGTAAGTCCCCTTTTCAGTGCTGTTATAACTTTGAACGCTCACAATGAACTATTGTAAGTTGAGGACTACCTATAGTTTAAATTCTTAGGCTAGATACTAAGAAACTGTGAGTTTTATGCCTGCCTTAGGCACAAAGCCAGCTGGGTGACCTTGGGTTAATCGCTTTCTCTCATCCCTAGAAAGGTGGCAATGGCAAATCACTTTTGAAAAACCTTGTGAAGTAAACCTCAGGGACTTGTCAAAGTGGTCTTTGAGAATCGGACATGAATGAATGGAAGCAAAAAATTACACTACAAATAGAAGCATTTATATTATAAAAAAAACCTGTAGTATGGAATTCAGGGCCTGCGACATTTGAAATTGCATTTCAATTTGTAAAGGTCTTTTGTATTAATTAACCCTGAGATTCATTAGAAAAAAAGATATCATATGGATCAAGCATTTTTTTCCTCTCTTTTCCCTACAGATAGATATTAATATAATTCTAAAACCCTAATCTCTAACCCAATATATTATAAATACATAAGAATTTATCAGAATTCCTGTGCATTTCTGGCTATGCTGCCTGGAGACACTAATTTTTATATATTATCTTAATGAAACTGTAGTTTACAGTGATGTTTGGAGTAGGAACAGTAGCATTCTGGACAAAACTTGACAACTTGTAGTTTGCACAAATTATCTGAATAAAATATACAAAAGCACAGCAAAATTATTCAAAACACTTTTTAAAATTCATTGTATGTTATACTAAAGAGAATATCATTTACCAATCTTGACAAGTTCCATCCATTGGACTCCTTGTGTGCCAATTGCAACTAATGAGAAACCAATAGTAGAACCCACTATACAATGAGTTCCAGATATTGGAAGCTTCAAAAATGATGCTATCAATTGCCAAACAGCAGATCCTAAAATGTAAAGTATAAAGAGAACAATCAAGATAGGATATTTAACATTCTGGACTATCAGACTTTTACGGCATTCATAGTCTTGCAAAGCAGGAAGAAACTTCTTACAAAGAGTGTTATTGGATGCAAACAATTCAAATTAGAAATTATTTGCTCTGTACTGATTTCAATTCAAATAGTCTCAATTTCTGTAATATAATAAGATCTTCAGGTTAGCAAATATTCTTATATCACCATATATCCTTCATTGTTCCACTTTTATGAATACATGCCCTTAATAATTAGGAAATGTAACAATGCCAAATATTTACTAGAAGTAGTAATCCATTAAATTCACAAAAATGTTAGACTCCATCAATTCAATTTTATATTTTAGTTTGTTTGCTTCATTCTCAAAGTGTCCACAATAACAATTTGATTTGCTGATTACTATTGAAGAAATAAACAGGGCTATGAGCATTATTTTAAAGAAAATTACACCAATGACTTGCAGGAAATAATTCAACAGTTTAAAGGGTACAGGAAGATTTCTGGTTGACATTGTCTGTCTCTGTTGTAAATATCTAAATGCCTTTGGGCTCAGGAGGGAGCCAAAAAATTGCCCTGGAGGAGCAATAAAGCAAAGGAGGTGGTCCAGTGAGGTCGGGGAGAACTCTCCCGGTGTACCCCTGGACATAAAATCCTCTAAGGCATGGCAGGAAGAAGAGGCGGCTGAAGATGGCCACTAGCTGGAGCTGCAACAACCGTGACCAGCTAAACACAGTGCAGGAGAGGAGTTTGAACAGCGTTTTGACTGGGTGAGAAGAAATCCTTTCTTATGTTAAATCTGCAACCCCAAGAGACTATCTAAAAAGAAAGTTGTCTCCAAAGCACTTTAGAAACAGCAGTGAAGCAGCCCAGGGAGAAAAAAAAGGGGGGAAAGCTTTACAATGGAGGACTTAAAGGGGAAGGCATCAATTGATTATTTAAGCAGAGAAACTGGATTTTATAACTTGCAGAGGTGTCATTCTGGATAGGCATTTTGATGACGGAATTGTAACTTTTTAAAAAATAACCTTTTAAACAAAAACTGAGCACTGGAAAAAAATACTAAATTTTTCAATATTAGGAACCAGAACTAAAAGTGCCATTTGCTGATAGAAAGAGCTTATTGTACTTGTAAGTTAGAGTGAAAAGTGAAGAGGATTATCAAAATGGACTAAAAACAACTAGAAAACTGCTCCAAAATTTGGTGTGGAACTGGACAGAAGAATAAGAAAATGGAACATGGAATATATGCATTGAAATTTTGAGACTTTGGGAATATTTGAGACTCAACTAAAATTTGAGAATACAGTTGTTGGATCAACATGGAAGAGAAATATATATTAAAAAAGTGGGATATTCCACCAAAAAGAATGGCTTATCCTTATCGGGATGGAATGGGATGGGATGGAGTTGTTATTGCAAGAAATAAGGGAAGTGTGGCTGTACTTAACAAATGAATTCAAGATCAAAAGGAATACAATGGAGAATATTATACAAAAAGATGAATGGATAAGATAAGCAGGAAGAGGTGGAAAACAAAAAAATAGATTTAAAAATGAAAATGGAGCTCCAGAAAGGGTTACAAAAAGATTTACATGGAAATCATTAAAAGTGCAAAAAAGGATGAAATAAGACAAGAAAAGACTACCATAAGAGAAGTTTAAAAGGGATTGGAGAGTCAGAAAGTTCTGTTTGGGGAGGAGGTAGAAATAAAAGCAGAAATCAAACAAAGGAAAAGGGCAAAGAAGGGTGAAAAACTCAAAGCAGGCAATCAACAAAGAAACAGAAATAGAGATAGAAATACAGACAGAAAGGAGAAATATGGGAGACATGCAAAAAAAGGATAATTAGAACATTAAGGACAGTTAGGGATGATAGATAGAAAAGAATTTGTTTTCTCTATTTAAAAAAATAGTGACAGCAGTGACGTAACTTACGTTTAAACTAAAGGAAGATTAGATAAAAGGGGAACAATATAATACAGTTTTTGAATGTATAACAGGAAGGTGTATATTCTGAGAATTATAGAACATGTGAAAGATCACACAGGTGACGACTGATATATTTGTAACGACATTTATGAAATGTAATATGGTGACTGAACTTTGTAAAAATTAGAACTACATATTGAATAACCAAATAATTAAGAAGTATAAACTGAACGATTATTAGTTAAATAATGGAACATTGTATTCATATATAAAAATTTTGCTATATTGAGAAGTTAGGTAAGATTACCAATTTTAATAATATGTGATTAATATTATATACTGAATTGAATGACATCCAATTGCTGTGCTATTTATACAAGGATATGTATGATATTTTCTACTGTTAATATTTGTTAACCATAAGTGTTACTTTGAGATATTTTTGTGCACACGATTATGTATGATTTGATGAAGGATGTATGAGGTTATATAAAAAATGAATAAAAAACAATGAGAAAAAAAGCGTACAGAAATGAAAGAGAAGAGTATACACTGTAATAAATAAGAGAGAAAGGAAAGAATCCTATGTGCCAATAAAAAAGTATTTGCATGGCATAGCACACTTCAGAAAATACTCGTTTTTCAAATCTACTTTTGGAATGTCTGGAACCTTAATAAAATTTTATATTTTATATGTTCTGTTTTAAATGGCTGTGCACCGCCCCGAGTCCTTCGGGAGTGGGGCGGTATAGAAATTCTGTAA
>JAEANM010020466.1:0-12099 GCA_017656035.1 Myanophis thanlyinensis
TTTAAAAACCCAATTAAAATTAATTAAATCAAGGCCGACCAAATTAAAATTTAAAATTTAAAAACAATTTTAAAATACATACTAAAAATTTAAAACCAATTTAAAATCCCCAACCAACGGTACTAGGCCAGACCGGCTTGGAACAGAAAGGAATTCAGTGCACGCCGGAAGGTCCGTAGGTCCATAATAGTCTGGATATCCGGGGACAGTTTGTTCCAGAGGGAGGGTGCCCCCACAGAGAAGGCCCGAACCCTTGGGGCTGCCAGGTGACACTGTCCTGACAGTGGAACCCCAAGGAGGCTGGCCCTGTGAGAATGCACAGGTTGGCAGGAGGCTGATGGTGGCAACAGGTGGTCCCATAAGTACCCGGGTCCCAAGCCGTGGAGCGCTTTAAAGGTGATAACCAACACCTTGAATCGCATCCAGAAGGCCACAGGGAGCCAATGCAGCTCGCAGAGGAGAGGTGTAATATGGGAGCTCTGAGGAGCCCTCAGAATCACTCGTGCGGCCACATTTTGCACCAACTGCAGCCTCCAGATGCTCTTCAAGGGCAGCCCCATGTAAAGAGCGTTGGCATAGTCTAGGCGAGAGGTAACAAGGGTGGAAGTGACTGTGCGAAGAGCACCCAAATCCAGAAAGGGCCGCAACTGGGAGATCCTTTGGACCTGATAAAAAGCCACCCTGGAGATGGCTGCAATCTGATCTTCCAATGACAGCCATACATCCAGGAGGACCCCCAGATTGTGAGCCCCTTCAGTGGGGGTTAAAAACTCTTCCCCCCCATGGCCAGCGATGAAACAAGCTGGCTGTATCTGGGTGCAGGAAACCAAAGAATGACACCTTACAAGAAAGCGATTGTGTTGTTTTTGCTAACTAGAGGAGCAGGATTAGAAAAGAGTCAGTTCTCCTTTATCTCAAACCAATAGAATTAATAGAAGGTTTAAACCTGTCTGAAGACACTTTTCTGCCTTCAGCAAAAAGAAAAATCTCACCACATCTGGCACAACTCTCATTTATTGTAGCAGCACTGCTAATGTCATAGAGCAGTGTTTTTCAACCTTGGCGACTTTAAGATGTTTGGACTTCAACTCCCAGAATTCAGAAATTGAAGTCCAAATATCTTAAAGTCTGGGAATTCTGTGAGCAGTTGTTTTCAGTGAATTATATCAAATCTGATCCCAGAAACAGACTAAACAGACTAATTGACCTGAGTGCTGCATGTGTTGCTCTCAAACTTACAAAGTATGAGCCAAGGTTAGAAAAATGATCAGCATGCATACAACAAGAAAAGTCACATTAATCAAAAATATGCCAAACACAAACTTTTACTTTTCAATAAAAAGTTGTTTGGTTCATTGAAAACTCTGTTATTGTGGCTTTTTTTCAGAGAAAAGTTGTCAATCATGTATGAGTTGTTTTTTCTAAATTAAAACCTCATTTTTCAGGTTAAATTTCCATATTGGCGCTTCACGATAAATAAGTAGGTTTTGGGTTGCCGTTTGGGCACTCCGTCTCTAAAAGGTTCACCATCACTGGTATAAAATTTATTGTCCTTGTCTAGAAGATTCCTGTTTGATTCCTAGATTTTTTTCCACATTATGAACAGCAAGTTTTATGTTAAAAGAATGGCCCTTAGACAATATTTTTCAATACATTTTCCTGAAGCTGCTACAATATAGAAGGATTGGTTGAATCACTGTCAGAGTAACTAAACATGGCAGAGAATGCAAGCTTAAGTGGTGGTTTGCCTGAGGAAAAGAAAACCCTCATTAAAAAGTATAGATATAAGTAAAAAATCTACATATAAGTAAGTCATAAATGAATAAAAAATATTTGGTGAAGGGCAGTTGATCATCGTTGAGATGCTAGGTGTTTTAAGTTTGAAACTGCTGGCTATTAACTCTCTTGAGCAGATTCATTGTGACTTACTTTGGACTTTGCTGCTTTTTATTCATTTTATTCTGTTGTTATTCTGTTGTGCCTGTTGTCCTGAGAAGGTTGTTGAATTTTCTCAGATGACATTACTTCATTTCTGCAAGTTCAATGTAACTTTAACTTAGGTAGAACACCCTCTTCTAAAATTGAATATCTATTTTGCATACTCATATTGTTCAACATAATAATCTATAGAAACATCCAACCATTTTAGCTACTTCTAACTTGAATTGAAATTAGTTCTCCCTTGGGTTAGTATTTAAATATTGTCTAGTATTCATCAATGGATAGTCCTACTGATTAGTTCAGTGTCTCTAGTTCACCAATTTTTATTATGTTGACTGTCAGTATGAATATATTAGTGAATACCATAAATCCAAAGTAAAGAAAATTTCTCAGTAAAGATTAAGTTAATTTATTGTTATGCATATTCCAGTCTCCAAAAACTCAGGTTTATGTCTTTAGATCTCTATTTAGTATAATATGGAATTTCAAATTTATAGGAGCTTCATGTTTTTTTAAGTGCCTTTGAATTAGCCAGTTCTTATTTTGGAAGGAAAAAGCAACCATATGAGACTCCAACTAAAATTGCTTCAAATCAGGCTTCTGCTCTCCTTTTCCATTAAAAATGTCCTTCCCGGTTGTTACAACTGTTATAACTGTCTTTTGCAGGAAAGAAATTTGGAGAGCAATATCTAAAAGGGAGATTTGGAGCCCTCAGTGTTTGAAGGGTTTTGTTGTAATTTATGATTGAAAGAGAGTACTACTATATTCTTTCAAAAATACAAGTTATTTCCATAATCAATGTTTGAAACGAAAGGAATATTGCATATATAGTAGCAAGTACATAACATTAGTACACCTAATGTTGTAGTAAAAATGACTTCGCCTTTTGTATTTTCAGAGTAAATGCATACTGTAAGTCAACAACCATTTGTATATATACAAAGAAGATAAATAGGTGCATAATTTCTCTGATTTTGTCCAAGGGAAGGAAAACTTTTCCAATTGTTTCTGAAAGGCAGGATTCACCTTCAGTGGTGACGGTAGAATAATTATGAGAAAAATCTCATAATAGAAATTCACTTACATTATCTTCCCTTCGGAATCCTGGGATCCAGAAAAATTCATGGCAAATCATAAAAAACTTCAGACCCCCACCCAAACAAGCAAACAAACTAAACTGTCACTAATTAATTACTTAATCATCTCATAATTAAATAAAGTTTAATTACATCTACACTAGTTTCTTTGAAATAATTGCTAGAATAAATAAATTAAATGAGAACTGATAACAAAATATATGGAATAATTTCTTGATCTTTCTTACACTGTGTAACGTTCATCTATTGAAATCTAGCAATCTTCTTCTTCATAGAGGCTCTGTAGGATTCTGTAATCTCTTCCCAACCCATCACTGCTTATCTAAGAACAAAAAATTATTGCATGTGGGTAAAAGCTTTCTTCCGGCACTGGTAAACCTTGTTTCAATGTCATTTTTTTAAAATCTTCATACTAATTATTGAGATAAAACTTGCAGTACAATGTAGCTAGAAACAACCTAGAATCTCTGATTCTCTTCTATAGTATTACTTTATTTTATATTTGTATTCTTCTATCCAGGTTTGTTATGTTATTTCTTATCACATACTGCTCAATGTATCATTTATGTATAAAATACATCATGAAAAAGGATCAGATGATATGTGCGAAAGCAAGAAAATAATATTCATTTACTATTCCTGTCCCCCGTTGTGTGTTCAAATGGAATGTTTTTGAGTAAAAATGCTGCTTAAATGTCTAATATTTTCCCCTATATGAGAATATAGTGAGTGCAATTTTATATAATTGCTTATGTCAAAGGTACATAGCATAGTGACATTATAATTATGATTATTACATGATTGGATATTTTAATAATCTATATTGTTCTTGGTGATGGAAGAGAGAGGAAGATAATGTATTTTTATGTCCATATAATTGCCTTATTTCCATAGACCAAAGTATTTTGCTGTAGATCACTATTATGTGGCATTGTAAGATCACTATTAAGTTGTGTTGTATGTGTAAAATGAATGAACAAAAGAAAGTTTGGAAGAAGTATGCATGCCATCTGCAAATTAATAAATACTAGAAACTATAGCTTCATCTACAACAAGTGACTTGCTTGACAGCATTTGACATATAGCTGACATTCAAATTTCGTTCAAGCCAGATAGGTTACTTAGGTCTCTTTTTCCATTCATACAACATTCCTTACAATAATTAAGAATAAGCAAGAAGATTTTCTTTAGATCTGTCACTGTATGCTATCTATTTCAGGATTACAAAACTGGGCTGCATGCAAAACAAAAACAAAAAAACAACAACAGTGAGAAAAAAATGCCATGATGAAGTATACTAGACTTGTGGTCTACTTTTCCACTGTATGGGCTTCATTGTTAAGACATCACCATCTGACTTCATTTTGAAAGTGAAGAAAGCCAAAACAAACAAAAACTTTTATTCTAAAGTTGCAAAGTTTATTATTAATATCGTCCAAAATATATGATATGATCTAATTCCAAAATGTTGTAACTCCAAAATTATTTTAGTAAGGTTTAGTCATTAATCACTAATTCAAATGTTTTAGATTATCTGTAATTATTTCCCACATAAACTTCCTTCAATAGAAAATGAAAAAGCTAAAGGATTCTAAGACTTTAGAATTCAAACAGACAAGCAGCCTAGACTTAACAATTGTTGATAAGGCAAAAGAGGCTGTAGAGTGGATGTTGCAGTCCCTGGACATTGCAGAATCAAAGAGAAAGAGCTAGAGAAAATTACAAAATACAAAGACCTCCAGGCAGAAGTACAATGATTGTGGTAAAAGAAAGAAAAGATAGTAACAATAAAGATATTGGATGCAATCCCAAAACATCTGTAGCACCACTTAAACACCATCGGCATTGACAAAATCACCATTAGTCAGCTACAAAAGATTTACATCCTTCAACAATATATTTAACATAATCAACAATATCTTTAATATCATCAAATAACACATCTGTTTTGTTTCAGGTCCTAGAATAGGATTCAATAGATGGACAAAAATGCCAAATCCAGTCTAAATGTGTGTCTGACTGTGCAATCAATGAGATGGATTTGGTATTGTATCCAGTTAGAGCTGGTGATTCATAGAAGGAGGAGCCCTATATGACTCCATCACCATGAATTAATCATTTACTAATCAGTTTAGATGGTACAAATTTGACTGAATATGAATTAACATAGTATGACTTGGAGACTTGAGAGTTCTGGATGTATTTGAGAAAGTTCTTATATTATTAACATTACTGTCAGTGTCTCAATTGATTTATGGAATTTGAATACAGCCCTGACAGTTGACCTTTTTTCTCTTAGGAAATTAGCTTAGCTATCAGCTTTGTTCTTTAGCAGTTATCTGGAGGTCCAGCTGCAGTATTTCAAATGAAAGTAGTTTAGGAGAAGAGATACTACAGATGGAAGACAAGAAGATGAATTCCTAAAGAACAAAAATGATGCAATTATGCCATATAAGGAAACAAAAAGAACTGTGGTGTTAGCTGATTAGCACAGCAACTGAAAGAAAACTATGTTAAATGGAATGAATAGTTTGTGAAGAGTGTTGTTGATGAGCAACAAGGATTCATGACAACAGAACAACTTTTAAATTTTATCAAGTGTAAAATTTAGTGCAGATCAATCTTATTGCGATGCATTCAGAAAACACTGCTGAATAACTGAGTCGCTGATATATCACACTCTAGTCTATACAGTATTGCTTGATTTTTTTATCCCATTTGGTTCAATAATATATAGAAATGCTAATTGTAGTTATCAAGGGCTCTGAAGTGGACTGTCATTATCATATACTGGCAGTATGCTACTAATGGTCAAATTTGTTGGTTTTACCATCTAATCAAGTGATGAAATCTTTCCTTACTTGCATTCTATTTATGTAATTATCTAATTTAGGTATTTATCTTGTTATGTTGTGTCATGTACTATATTGCTAACATAAAGGACAATTGCAGTAAACAACAATAAGTTGATAGAAAACCATAGCAGACATTGCTTATTAAAAATCTTTATTGATCGTTCCATTTACTTCTGTAATTGTAGTGATAGTTAACTCTGCTGAAAAGAGAAATATTGGCTTTATTCTTTTCTCTGATGCTATAATAACATTATTTGTCAAAGATAATACACCTTTAAATACTAGTTTCTGAAAAACATGAAGAGAAGAATAACGCTGCATTAATTGTCCCACTGTGAGATTTTCATTTTACTGAGAAATAAGAAAAAAGACATCACTGATCTGATTCAGGATTCTTTAGGGTTTTGTTTTTTTTTGTCAAGCTGAAAGAAAAAGAAAAAGGGGAGTGATTATTTCTGTTTTATTTTGGTTTTCAGTTATATGTGTTGCTTGTAGAGCAAGAGTGTCTAAGTCAAGGCCCAGAGGCCGGATCTGGCCCAGGGGTGATTAGATTTGGCCCAGGGGGGCTGCCCTGAAAACAGTGCAGGACTGGCCTGTGGTGCCTCTGCCAGCAAAAATGGGCTCCCAAGCTCTGTTTTTGGCTGTGACAGCCTCCTGCAACCCTCTATTTCCTGAGGTCTCTTTTTACTGGCAGAGGTTTGTAGGAAGCCATCGCAGCCAAAAACAGAACTCAGGAGCCCATTTTTGCTGGCATAGTGCTGGGGCCACCACAGGTATCCCGACATGAGTGATGAGCTGGCCATGCCCAACCCAATCACACCCACTCCGGCACCCCAAGGTCAAACACAACTCTGATGCAGCACTCAGTGAAATTGGGTTTGACATTCCTATTGTAAAGAAAGCTAATGCTGAGGAAGGAAGTAGGTCTGGCAGTCAATTGAAGCCACTTGTTGAACAATCCAGCACTGAAGAATTGGATAGTTTTGCACTTCAATTTCTCAATTTTTTGAAGACCTGCTCACCATTGATACAACACAATACCTGACTAAAAAAGCAAAAACAGCAGAATGCATTGTTCTTTATAGTCCTTTCTTCCATGGGTGAAATTTTAAGGTCTATGAAATAGGTCAATGTGGAAAATCAAAGTGCAGGAAGAAGTATAATGTGAAGAAAGCCAGAAAAATAAATTTGACACGAGAGCAGGAAAAAAAGAGAGTCAGAGAAAGTGCAAGAGCAATCATTTTCCCCATTGATACCAAATAATTTTTGTCATAAAAGACAGGAAGTTCAATGAACCTCGGCAAAGTTGACAAAAATACATATTGGATATGGGCAATATGAAATGATTAAAACAAAGGAGGCAGAACAGATTTTGGGAGTGAATGCATATCTCCCTTTTATTACCTCAGAGTTGTTTTTAACTTGTATTGATTGGATCTGCGGTTACATGGTACTTGTGCACAGTTATGTCCATTGAAAACTGGAGTGATGCCAAAATGAAAACAGACACATAATAACCATGCAACACTACACATATCATAATTTGTTTTCCTTGTTCCTCTCTAAAGATGTCCTGTAACCTTCCACTTGTTAAAAAAATAAAATGGAATATCATTTATTTTATCTGACTTCATCAAGCTGTTTTTTTATGCAACAGATCAAAAGCATCTTCCAATATTCACAAATGCCAGGATTTAATTTTTCCAATCAATTCTTGACCACTTTAGATAATTGAATAAATCTGTTCAACATGACTTGATTAATGTTCTGGTTTTAAGGATCATCACTACCAGCCACATTTATGCTGAAGAAAGAGGTATTACTATTGCTATCCTTTGACATGGGATTTTTTTAAAAAAGTAATTTGGCTGTACATATCAGATGGCATTATAGGCCATTCTGCTTGGATACTGCATGTTGAATGTATATTGTGGGAACCTGAAATAAGTGACTTGAACTGCATGACTTGTGATTGCCTCTTATTTCTTCATCTAGAAGAAAGCCTGTAAAATAAAGTGTTGGCTGGTATGTAACAATTTACTCAGACTCAACTGAACATTGACTTATTAAGCATGGAATAAACTATTAAGAATTTTAATTAAGACAAACATATACACACACACAGTTGTAGCTTCAGAGTCTAGGGTTGACCAACATGTAGCCTTGATATCATTTTTGTAAGACTGTGGTCTGCTGAACATCTTTGTCAGTATAGATGTATTCATGAACTGGCATTGGCATAGCAACAGGTCAGCCAATGGGGACTGTTTGGTAACTGAAACATAGTAATTGCTGTGTGAGCCACAAGGGACAGGTAGGAGCCTGGGCATGGCTTGGCTTAACTGTTCTGTATTTGCGTGTATATATTTATATTTCTTTGCCTGGGCCTGTGTTACTTCCTGCTTCCTTCCATTCATGTGCTGTGTTTCCATTTGCTATTTCTTCTTCTGTCTACCATGTTGAAAAAGCCTACACGGGTATTCTATACATGAATTATGTTTTATATTACATAAAGAAGTTTCTTCTATTTAATGAAGCCTACTGAATTATTTTACTGTGTGCTGGCTGGATGTGCTACAACAAACTAACAATCTTCATATTCTCTGAAATTGTTTTTAGTAAAAGAGACTTTGCCTATATCATCATAGTATAAAGCCTCCTTTACTACAGACATTTAATGTTACTTTAGCATAAATGGAGACACAATCCTCATAATGTTCTCTTGTTACTTTATCTTTACCATTATTGTATTTATTGTATCTTCACCATTAAAGAATAGATTTTTGCACCTATTAGTGCATTTATTCCTCTGCAATCTTAAGAGTTAAACTTCTGTTTGATTTTAAACATAGGACACAATAGATATTATTGAATTGAAAGTATCTTGGTTTTCTGGCTTTCTGGCTTTGGACAGAACTGAAATAGCCCTGTATCATACTGATATTTCTACTGCTATTATTTATAAATGTCAAGCTATGCATAACATAAGATAAAGACTGGAAATACAATGGTCCTTCTCTCTAATCAAAGTAATCTGGGGTTTAATGCAATTTGGATCAGGGCCAAGAAGAAAGAATTCTAGGGCATTGCCTCACATGTGGATTTTATCATCAAAAGCTGTTTTCTTTACAAATTAAGTTGAACCTATTCAACTTAACATCATCTAGGAAATCAGCAATAGTGACAAGCAAATGCCCAGGACACATTCTGTGTCCTGCTTTCAAATTTTGACTTGTGGCTTCAACAGAGATATGTGATAGCTAATCTGGCATGTCAACTGAGGTGTAGCATGTGGCAGAACAGATGCAGCTTAGCTGACATAGCCAAGCTTTGTTGCCCAGACAAACCTCTTGTTGTCCATTTTCAATGCCAAGTGTTTTGAACAACTTTTGAGTGGGCGTTATGCCTTCTGAACAAATGTGCTGGAATACCAACAGGACAGAAACTTCATCTGACCATTAAAGCAAACGTTTCTGCAATGCAGTGGTCCTAATCCAACATTAAAAAGAAAAAGAAAAACAGATATCCGGATTGTATAGTCAATGCAGTATCAAATCATATGTCAGAAATTCATCTGATAATTTAATGAAATGACTCTTTTCAGTACTCTGCTTGCTAGCAATACAGGATGCATTCAACTTTAGCAAAGCCACTTAAAACAGTAAGTTAAAGCCTGATTTAAATTACCTAGATAAGAAACTTGTTTAAAGAAGAGATTGATATTATGTTTTTCATGTTTTATTTCCAGAATAAAAAAATGCAAGGTGATAGACTGTTGAAATAATTAAAACATATTATATTGCAGTTACACAATGTGTCTTCATAGGGTGTAATGAGTAAGTAGAAGCTCTAGTCTAGAAGAACTTTTGGCTCTCAATTGCTAACCAATAGGAATGGAAAAACAAATTCTCTCTGTCCTAAATTACATGGCTCAAATGAAAAAAGCTGGATGGATGAAAAGTTGATGAAAGGACTGTGATTTCCTTTCACTTTTGGCACTCAAATTCCAGTAATGCTTAAATTGTAGTCAAGTGTTGCAATGTATTGACTGTGAAACAAATAAGATAACATGTATTCTACTCCACTCTAAGTTCCCTCTGTTGATGGAGAAGTTCTAAAGGTAAACTGAACCTTTATTGGACTTAATACACAAAGCCTGCAGTGTGAAACATTCAGATGGAGAAAGAGCAGGACTCATGAGTATTCCATATTTCTTTCATGTTTAAGATTCTATATACTTGAATAGATTTATGTGGAAGGGCATTAGAAGCCTGGAGATTTTACTCAGAAACCATATCCTTTTATGTATTTTAAAGGAGTTTTAGAAACAAGAATGAAAATTCAGTGATTTCTGAAATAGTTTTCTTAATATCACAGTCACGTCTGCCATCACATTCTAATTATTTATAAAGCTCGTGGTCTTAATTATAATCCAGTGCAAAAGATTTACCTTAAAATCATATTGTTAAATTGACCAGAACTGTTGGTCTCAACGTGTCATCTTCCCTTTCTACCAAGATTATAACTGTCAACTCTCTTTTCCTCTTCCCTTTAATCACCCCCTTTTCTTTAGATGTAGTGTGTAAATCCTCACTGCTTTGTTCAGGAAAGTATTGAGCCATAATATAATTTTACAAATTGGAGTTAAATTGTTCTACAAGAGGTGCAGCCAGTCAAGGTATAAAAAATATCACATGTGCTCACTATAAAGTAATAAGACCAGGATTAAAAAAAAAAATCCCTAATAAATAAATAAAATAAACTGGCAGACTGAAATAACCATTCATGCAATCGAGTTGGAGTATCATAAAAGTGTAGGAAGGAACCAAAGTGCATGCTTTATGATGGATCTTAAAACCAGGATAAATGGCTACTAGTATTTGAGCAGTCAATTTGGTCATTATATATCAGAAATACTACTAATAATAATATAAACAGCATGTTTATATTACTCATGATAATTGTATAATCTGGAGATTATCTTGTACTAAAATATACTATCACTATCCCCCTACCAATTCAGAGGTATATTCATTATATTGATACATAATCAAGTGTGGCACACAAGTCAGAAAAGATACATCCATTGGCCATTTCTACTATTGTAGCTCATGTGATTAGAAAAAAAGAGGGATGGGATTTAAAAAATGAATTTCCATGTAGAGAAGATACCGGTCATCAATTTCTTTATCATCTGTGAATATGTGTTATTATATTTTAAAGTATATGAAGCTTTAGTATGTAATTTCTACAAGATTAGAATATAGCATAATAGTCTGGAAAGAACAAAATAGGACAAATTTAAAACTATCTGGATCATATTAATTTATAGACATTATAGCATATTCCCAAGAGTCAATTGTTTTTAGAGAAGGTATCACCACTAATTTGTGAAAGGATTTGTCTCACTACAAACCTTTTCCCCTTTCTCTTTTTACATTCAGAATATTTTGCTATTTTTCTAATAAACACAAATAAATTATTAAAGAATAAATGTTATAATCAAACTGAAATAATTAGCACCATAATTGGAGATGATTAATAAAGAACAATATGGATATAGATTACAATTAATCATTGTTGGTAAAATATCCCATAACATGTCAATTAGAGCAAGAAGAAAGCTGGATTTATATGAATATTCATTAAGATGGTTTAGAAACTGTCCTTATTGTTCTTTTCTGAGTGTTTTTTTTTATGAAATTAATTTCAAGATTAGATTAAAATTATTTTCTTATACATGTATTAAAAGAAAACACATACATATCCACACACAACTGTTTCTGCTGCATACTTGCTGGTTTGGCACAGCCAAGAAATAATTTTACTACCTTTTTGTAGTAAAGGTACTACCTTTTGTTTCTCTTTTGCTCTCGCTCTATCATCTTTCTATCATCTTTCTCTCTCTTTAATCTCTCTATTTCTCTCTCTGCCTCTCTTGCACACATCTGTCTTCAATACAGTCATAAATAAAGTATCTTGTTTTCTAGTCTAAACTTTTTGAAACATTATAGTCTTAACACTTGGCAAAGTCTCTTTACTTTGATGTCTCAAAGATCTTGATTCTGAAACAGATGCCAATTTCAGGAGGAAAGTCCAATTCATTTAGAAAGAAATCCTTAACCAAGGCAGCTATTTCAATATATCAAATAAATAATATATATATATATATATATATGTTTGGTTGTTTTTGTGAGGAGATACTT
>JAEANM010020467.1:0-12098 GCA_017656035.1 Myanophis thanlyinensis
TAAATTTAAATTTAAATTTAAATTTAAATTTAATTCAGCACGTAAAAGCTATTCTTTATATATTTCAGCCAGATTCTAAAGGAAAAATTCCAGTATTAGTCAAGTAATGAATCCAAGAAAACTGAGAGTATTTATGAAACGAGGCAGGAGTATTGTAGCACTCTGAAGTTCTAGAAAAATATTCTATCATGGATGAAGAATTTGGGTATTTGACACTGATGGTGGCTTGCTATATTTTTTTAAGCAGTATAGCAATCTAACAAAACCAAGAATGAATTCAAGTTTGTTCAATGTGTTAATTCAAACCTAAAGTTTAATTTTTGATAGAAAGAAATGCCAGTTCAGCCAAGCCAAATTACCTTAGTCGTTGAAGTGTGCCTTCCTAACAGCAGAGAATTAGGAACCAATCAGTGGTGCCACTGTAAACACTAAATGTTGCACAAGTGCTCCTTTATACTACTTCCTTGTTTTTGTTTAACTAAACCATTCAGAAACTTCTAATTAGGTATGCCTCAAAATACATGGGATTACTGAATTACAGAAATTCAGTCCCCAAATTTCTCATTCTTTTTGTGCAACAAAATACTGTAGTTTACTTATTTTGACAGAGTAAATTTGAATTACAAAGAACAGGTTTTGCAAGAGTTTTGAGCATCGACTGTGCTATTTTTGGAAATGCTTATCTTATCTCCAGCTCTAAAGAAACCTATGTAGAGTTTAATCTTTCACCAACTTTTTATTGTTTATGCATCATTTGAGAGCTGATAGGGATTGCTCTTTTCAGAATGTTTTACATGAAGCCTCAGGGGGAACTTGAGGGTTCTTCCTTATTTTACCCCTTCTTGATGCACATCATTCCTTTTTTTAATTATGTGTGTGTGTGTGCGTGTATAAACAAAACCTTTGATAAAATGTTTGCTTTTATGAAAAATGTAAGAAGTACGGATATGTTTATAGGTACATACTGAATAGTTGATCTGTCCTTTCATGTGTACATTAACTGAAAACAGATGCTAATTGTTTTCTTTCTTTGGCCCAGCAACTAGAAGAGGCAGCTGCTCGAGCGTCAGAAGAAGAGGCAAAACGTCTGCAGACGCAAATGGAATTACAAGATCGATTCAGTCTCGAACTGGAGAGAGAGAAAATGGTACATGTCAGCAAAAGAATGGGATAACTCTGATGTGGGTTTCTTTAATTATATATTTGCAGCATGTGCATGTTTGGACAAAAAGGAAAAGCTGCAAACTTTCTTCTTCTCTTTCATGGAAATAAACAACACTGCTTTTTCCTGAAGGATAATGAAGCATTGGTTCATTTCTTGTTTTCTAGGTAAGACAGAAAATGGAAGAACAGGTTGCTCAGAAATCATCTGAACTTGAGCAGTACTTACTGAGAGTCAAAGAACTTGAGGAAATGTATAATCAGCTACAGGAAGCTTTGGAGGATGAGAAACAAGCCCGTCAAGATGAGGAAACTGTCAGGAGACTTCAGGCCAGGTCAGTGTGTAATTTGATTGAATTGGATCCTAAGGTTGGCAGTCATTTATGTTCCAGAAAGAAGTATGGCAGAAACTATAGAAACTGTAGACTACCCAAGTAACCTACATATCATTGCAATAGTGGCAAATATCTGTAGCTCGGTGTAGGATGAGGGTGAAGTTCGTTTTCCGAGCTTGTGGGTTGGTTTCTGAACATTTTGTTCTGAAACACTCGGAAACCCAACCCACAAGCTCTGAGAACGAACCTTCACCTCTAAATATCATTCTTACATTTAAAAAGAGTTCTGTGTCCTTGAATAGTTCTGAAGGATTGCTTTCCTCTTTCTGCTTCTCAGCATATTACAGCACCTCAGACATGTAAACAAAATATGTTGTATGGAGTTGTTTGTAGATCAGAAGTAAGTTGAAGCAAATGTATGAAGTCCATTTAACTGAAGTATTGGTAGTCCTTATGACTCTTCATTTAACCATGGTTCAAAGTTACAACAGCCGTGGAAAAGGACGCCCATCCTCGAAGTTATGACCCTCTTACCTCCTCCATGTTCACGTGATAATAATTCAGATGCTTAGTAACTGGCTTGCATTTATGACAGTCGTAGAATCCTTTGGTCACAATCGTGATTTATGAGCTTCGCAGATGACTTCTGACAAGCAAAGTCAATTGGGGAATCTGAGTTCAGTTAACCACATGATTTGCTTAATGACCATGATGAACCTCATAAAGTTGGGTCCTGTTGCATAATGACTTGGTTTATGACCACATGGTTAACAACCAAATTCTGGTCCCATCCATGGTCATAAGTCAAGGACTACCTGTAGATGCTAAATGGGTTAATGAAAAAGAAAACCACCTACCTTATGTGTGGAATGCTTTCATTTCTGAATGTGGTATCTTGGTGGATTTGAAACATGAAAATGAGCTATTTCCGTGGAACTGTTTTAGGTTATGTTTTCTTAACGATTCAGTTCATATGGGAAAGGCATACCTGTTGTGTCAGTCCTGAATTAATATGCCTCCTTGGTTGCTTAAATTTTTTCTAGACTGCTAGAAGAAGAAACAACCAAGAGAGCAGAGTTGGAAAAGTGGCACTTAGAGCAGCAACAGGCCATTCAGGTGACTGAGGCAGAAAAGCAAGAGTTGGAGAACCAGAGGAAAATGAAGGAACACGCTCTACAGGTCGCCATGCAGCAGTTGGAAGAACTGGAATTAGAGAGGAAACAAGCCTTTGAACAATATGAGGTGAGTTAGTGTAGCCTTCCTAGGATTGTACAAAGTATATGAAGGGATACTTTGCAAAATACGTTAATATGCCTGAACCATTCTTCCTTGAAGGGTCAAGACAGTTGCATTCCTCAGAAAGCTCAGGGTGGGGCTGTAAAACTTTCCCAAGTCATCTCCATAAGCACGTGTGCACAACAGCTTGTCATCAGTCAGATAAATGTGTTCAAGTGTTGGTAACAGAGCTATCTAAGTCATTTGCTTTATACCTTCTTTAAGACACTAGACCAAGGGTGTCAAATTCAGATTTCATTGAGGGCCACATCAGGGTTGTGTTTGACCTCAGAGGGCCAGTGTGTGTGTGTGTATGGGGGACTGGGACTGGGCATGGACATGGTGGGATTGCCCGCGGTGGGTGTTTGACTCAAGATGCGTTTTTTTCCTTTCTCTTCTTTCTTTTCACAATTCTTTACTATAACCATTTTCGTATCTCTTCTACCGGATATTATGGGCAAACATTTAGTATTTATTCTTCATATTCCACTAAACTTTTTATTTCTAAATTTATATTGTTTAATAATAAATTGCTTTTCCAGGCAGAAAAGCTATTTATACTATGGTGTTTTTATTATTCAACTAATAATAAAAATACAATAACATAAATAGCATGATAATATAAGATCTAACATCAGAGGTAAATTTCCAGGATAGTAAATAGAAATGGCTGTCAATTATAGATTGATTGTAGATTAAATGGACCTACAGTATGTAAAATCTGGCATTAAACTGTAGTATTAACATAGGATGTTGCTTGTTTTCTATCCAGATCAGGCACATACTTGAGGCCACATAATTGTAATCCAGTCCAATCCAGTCCTCCTGCAGCATTCTGTCAATCGAAAACGGACTTCCAGGTAGCCCGTTTTTGGCTGGCAAAGTGATTCTGGAGTCTGGGGAGGCTGAAAACAGGCCACAGAGTGGCCACACATGCCCCCTTGCAGCCTGTTTTGGCTGGCAGAGGCACCACGGGTCAGTCCTTTGATATTTGCAACTTCTTTGAGTTGTAGGCTATTGTAATTCCTCTTATATATGCTTTAGTTGTATCCCAAAG
Source organism: Myanophis thanlyinensis (assembly GCA_017656035.1). Lineage (NCBI taxonomy): Eukaryota > Metazoa > Chordata > Lepidosauria > Squamata > Homalopsidae > Myanophis > Myanophis thanlyinensis. The sequence continues at coordinate 3,829 of JAEANM010020467.1, forward strand.
ATTCTGTAATGAAGTGTGGTCCTCTTTATTCTAATATAGTCCTTGTTCAGATCTACAATTGCATTTAAATCACCAATTAAACATATATTATCTTTTCCCATTTCTACTATTTTTTCATGGACCTTCCTATAAAATTCTCTTTGATTATTATTGGGTGCATATATTGCCACTAGCAACATTTTTTTTTATCTGTAGTTAAATTAATCATTAATAATTGTCCCTTTGCATCTGTATACATTTGTTCTGCTTTAATCTCTTTTCTGATACACCCCCCCTTTTCTTTTTTTCTGCCAAGGCCATATAAAGATCCCCTAGTTTGTTACATTGTAAGTATTTTGAATCTGATCTTTTAATATGTACCTCCTGAAGGCATACAATATCCATTTTTTGTTTCACCAATTTTGCAAATATTTGTCTCCTTTTATTTGGGGAGTTTAATCATATTTACAGAGAATATTTTCAATTCATTATACATTTCCTATTTATTACACCAATTACTATCTCCTATTCACTCTTGTATCTCTTGTGCTGTAGTCCTTTTTCTTCTCAAGGTTCCATTCCTTTTTGTTTCCTTCTTCCTGTTTCTTTCCTTTCCTTGGTTATCGGCGCTCCATTTGGTCCATCCGTTCTAATTCTTCCCTACTGCTACTGCTGCTTTCTTCTTTCACTCCCATCAGTTGGTCATATAATTTTTGTGCTTTTTCTCGGGCATCTATTTTCGTTTTCCTATCTCTCCAAGAGACCAATAACCCTTCCAGTGTTATCCAATGGAATAATATTTGTTGTTTATTTAGCAAAGTTGTCAGGAAACAATAGTCTTGCCTCTGTTTCCGTACTCTTTTTGGAACTTGTTTTAACATTATTACTTCTTTGCCCTTGTATGTCATCGGTTCATCCTGGTATTTTTATATATGCTGTCTCTGATAGTCTTCCATGCAAATCGAATGTGGACTTCTCTTGGTAACTTGTGACGCCTTGCATAATTTGTGTGGACTCTATATATCTCATCTATTTCATTCAAAATTTCTCGTTTATCTCGCTGGATAGTTTCTGCGATCAATCCCACCATCATCATTGCCAAGTCTTCTTTCTCTTCAACTATGTTTTGGAACCTTAAATAGAAAGCAGCCGGGTCCATTTCTAAATGTATCAGTGATTCCTCTAACTCTCTATTCCACCATCATTTTCTGGTCTATTGATTCCACTCTTTTTTCTGTCTCTTCTGTTCTTAATTTGAGTGCTGTTATTTTCTGATCATTTTTCTGCATTGCTTCCTGTATGGAGATCATTTTTTTGTCTAGTTTCTGTAAATCGCTTTTGACTTCTATTTTAACTTCTTCCATATCTGTTTTAATTTCTTTGTGGTTTTTGGTCATATTTTCTTGGAGCTTGACCATTGTCTCTTGGATTGACAATAGGGTCGCTTGCATTATTTGCATTGTTGGTTCACTTCAGTGTTCATTTTCCCCACTCCAGATATACCTTCAATCAGCCTCTGAGTCAATGGTAAGGCCACTATTGCTGATGGGGTTGCAATAGTTTTCTTCCCCATTTTTAGAGTGATGGTCATGATACTCATTTCTTTTAAAATTTCCTCTTGTTTTTCTATAATTTTATTTATACTTTTTCAGATTTTCATCCACTATTTTACTCTTATTCTTAATTTACTCTCTTAGGTTATTTATTAATCTATTATTCCTCTTATCCTTCTACTTCTAATCTTATACTATGATTAATAACTTTTAACAATAATAGTCTTAAGGTCTTAACATTAATAAAAAATAAAGTAATAACCACAATAAGATAAACAAAGAATTATAACTTATAAAATCCCTATAAATATGTTTAATTATAATTATAATTATAATATAAAAATAATTTAACAATAGCTATATAAATATGAATATGAATTTATATCTCTAGTTATATACCACAAGCAAATATCATATATCTAAGTACATTTAATATATATTAAAAGTTATAATTAATTATATTTGTTTCTTTTACCAAAAAAAGGAAAAGAAAAACAACAGGAAAAAGAAAAACAAGAAAAAAAAGGGAAGAGAAAAAAGTTAGCTTCCAAAAGAGATCTCACCACAATATAAAGTCTTTTCTCTCTTGTAGTATTTACAGTTCTTTTATTCACACCCCCCCCCCCCCAAGATGGCTATCTCCATAGATCTGCATAGTCACTCTCCCTGTCACTGCTCTTTCCTCTCTCTGGCTGCTTGTTTTATCCCTGTTGGAGCGTGATGTCTTACAGTCACTTTCAACTGGTGTAGGATCCTTCTTGTTCCTTCGCTGTCTCTCGCAGAGGGTTCTTTAGCACCACACCACCCGGATCAAGTTAACTTCAATTTCCCTCCGTGGACTTTCCACCTCTGATCTGTTCCTTCTCTCATTTAATTAGTCCAAATCTTCCAAATTTCCGCTTCCTCATTGCTCGGAGACTCCCTCTTCACTCAAGCACTCCTCCGGGTCCCCTTTCAACTGAAATTTAGAAGTCTCACTTTAAGAAATCTCCCCTGCTCTCACCGCCTTCTCAATACTGTCTATCCTTCTTCGTTTCCTTCTTCTTGTGCTGGGATGTCAAGCCTCCAGGCCAGCCATGCAGGTCGGCTTCTTCTGCATTGGTCTGGAGGGCTCCTTTCACAGCTGTGGGGGACTGCACCTCCCCTCGCAGCCCTTGAAGATTGCCCTTCTTTACTTTTGACCCCTCCGGGATCTAACTTCACCTTACAAGGCTACCAAACAATGGAAAATCAGCGCGGGAAACAGAGCCCCGTTCCTCTGTGCTGCCACGGCACACATCACCGCCAGAAGTCCTATTTCTTATTGGGCATTCATGTTTGTACTGTATACGCAGGCATAATAATAGACATTAACTGAAAATTACCTATAGAGAATTACCAGAATAAAATATTGTACCAATTTGGTACAGTACAGATGGATTAAAGATAATTGTGATTAAAAGCTATATCAGGAATGGATTTAGGAAGCTGATAACATTTGGAAAAGTTATCATAGCTAAGAAACCATGCCTACAGGGCTATAGTTATGTCCTAGTAACTTATGAGTAACTTAGCAGCAGCTAAGATTGGCTTTGAGCACTGTGAATACATGCTTTATAAATGTTTGCAGTTGTGTACTTCTTCATGCCCTTGGCTGATCCCTGCTTACATCCAGTTAAAGTCCAGCCTTTTGTGATCTTATGGAGAGGTGTTCTTTTTGTGCTGTTTTGAGAATCTCTGTTGCAAACAACATGTTTCTGTATAATGTTGGTGTTAATTCTGTTTCAGGAGGTAAAGAAGAAATTGGAAGTAGCAGCAAGCAAAACTAAAAGTTGGAAAGATAGAGTAGCGCATCATGAGGGATTAATTCGATTAATTGAACCAGGTAGGAAACAGTCCTTTCTTTTGTGAATCAGTATTCATGCTGTTATTTTTATCTTAAATAACCCCTTATGATTTCCAAGAAGTCTGAATATTACTGAGTCAGCCTAGACTGCACTTCCCGTTTAGTGTGTGCTATTGTCTGGAGGAATGTAGCTGAACTAAATTCTGAATAGAAGAAAGGAAGTCAGTGCAAACACTGCCAGCTGAGATTTTTAGGTGCGTACAAGTCAAATTTCTCATTAGCCTCATCATGACATAAAGCTCTGTTGGCCTCTGTTCTTGAGGCTTATTTACAACATTTATGTTATTTTGATTATTCTGCTTTTATTTATTATTATAAATACTGTATAAGAGATGCATTTATGTTGCATCCAGGATAGAATAACGTATATAGGTTTATCTCCTTTCCCTTTTATGGGAGTGAACTTCTGAAGAATATGTCTTACAGTTTACCTTGAAAGAACAATGAAATTCCATTTCAAGTTTTTAATGGAATTCAGCCAAGCAAATGTGTGTTAATCAATCATTGAGTTAATGTGCCATATAAAGAATATAAGCTCCTGGTTCAAGAGGAAATTTTCAGTCAAGTGAATTATGTTATTGTAGATGGCATTAAATGAAATGTGAACATTATTGTTTATCAGAAAAGATAATGAAACGCTCTTAAGAGCAGCTCTGATATGTCACCACTACTAAATGTTTTAGTAGTTGTTTTAAATATTAAGTTAAGGTGCTGGGAATAAATACTTTCCATAATGTAGATCACACTGTGAAATTGAAAATGGACAGCATGAAAACATTGTACTGACAGTGATTTATCATAACATAAGCTGATCAATCAAAGATATTTTGATATCCAGAAGATAGCTGAGCAATCAATCAATTCAGATATATCCCTTATATGTATTTTTGCATCCAACATGATTGGTGGGTTCCCGATTGGCCTCAGTGGTATCAACTAACTAACTTTACCAATGGCTCAGCAACCATTCTTCCTGAGCAAGATAGTCTAGCTACATTTTAAGTACTGTTTTATTAGACTATGATTCATATATGACTGTCTCTGAAGGTTTCTTGGAACCTTCATTTGATGCATATAACACCAACAAGATTTAACCTGCATAGCCAGACTTTGAATGAGGTATATTTAATGTCCAACTGAAGCTGTTAGTTGTACTTGCAGAGCCCTAAATGATATGGAATTCCAAGTATGAAGACTTCTCTGTCCCTACTTGTGTCACAGGAACTTTAGAAGAAAGTCATCTCAGTTAAACTTTATTAAGGAAAGTGCAATATACAGTAAAGGAGAGAGAGGAGTCAAGATAGACAGACTTCTTTTGATGGTGCTTTAATTTTAATTCTCAAATTTCCATAGTAATAAAATTGGTAGCGGAATTATGATATATTTGGTACCAAGTCGAAATGTATTCATTTGAAAATTCAGGTTCGGCTGAACCATTTTATTAATCTTATTTGGTTTATTTATAATATATTCATTTTATTTGTTTATTTTAAACCATCTTCTTATACAGAAGGATGAAAGGTATTTTAAACATATTTTTATTTAAATGCTTTTGATTGGGTGCCTTTTTAATATAGTTTCCCCAGCTATATTCTCACATGACTAACCATAAAGCAAAGTTAGAACTAGAATTTGACACATGTAATAAATTCGGTTTAAATGACTAAATCTAAAATATTATGTCTTATAGGTTCCAAGAATTCCTATTTGATCACTAATTGGGGACCGGCGGCCTTCACCGAAGCTGAACTTGAGCAAAGAGAGAAGAGTTGGAAAGGGAAAAGGGGCACTTCTGATTAGCAAACATGGCTGAAATAAATTGGGGGCCACACAGAGCAGAAATCTGATAATTAAGTAAAATATTGTTATACCAATGTATTGCATATACTGCATGCTAGCTCAAGATACTTAAAGAATTGGAATACAAAATACAAGTTCTATTGCACAGCATGAATTAGAACAGAATTTTCAAGAGAACTAAATGAAAGTTTACATAAACTGTTTGAATAATTGTGTGCAGTTTATGAAAATGTAAATGTTGTAATTTGAATTGTGTTCTTTTTAAATTTGGAATTGGACAAGTTGAATGAACTAGAACACATTAGGAATGTAGTGAGCTTTTTTTACCCATATTGTTGACCTAGATTGATTAGAAAACTATGAACATATCCACCTATTTTTATATCTGGAGCAATAAAAGCTTATGTGAACAGTAGGAAGATGGTTATCTTTGGAAAATCCAGGCCAAAGATACATGAAGAAACATAGCAATTTGGACCAATATGTCAGTATATTAATGGCGCAGTGTATTAGTGTGTGACTGAAATACTTTCACCATATAAATACAGAATATATTCTCAAGTAATAATTTTGGAATCTTGGAATAATCCTGTAGTTTGAAAGAGAGAAAAAGAAAAAAAACACCTCACAGCCTCCTTTTGATCTTTTATCATTACACTAATAGTCTGAAGACAACAGATAGCTGAATATCATTTTAGATTTTGTTGAGAGATGATTAGGATCTTGATGCAGAAATTTGTAGTCTCATCTTGGCCATATAAACATATTTCTTCTGTGAAAATATTCATAGGGTTATCCATAGGGTCAACCAATTGATTACAATTAATTCAAATTAATAATCTATCCTTGTTCACTAAATTTCCTCAATTTCGTATATAGTCCAAATACAACTAACAATTGCTAAATTATTTTGCAGGTAAATGTAGCATTAATAGATTAGACTTAAAAGTAATGAAATTTATAATATCTGTAGATTTTCTACAGCTTAATTATTTCCGAAATAAAATATTACTTTGAAAAAGATCAGCTAATCAATTGTGGAAGTCATTAGGAGAATCATACAAATGCAGTCAAGTAAATGCCCATTCATTTAATTAACAATTATGGAACTCTCAGATGAGTTGAAATTAGGAAAATGTGCAGCATGAATAATGCTGACTGAGTTGGAAACTTCAAAATTTGGGCCTTTTTAAAAAAACCTGATAGGCAAAACTCATCTCAAACATCATCTTCTCAGGAGGAATCTTGGGTTGTTTGTTTTTGTTGTTAAACTGTGTTGTGGTTTTATTAATGAAATTTGGTGTTGTTTTTTTGTGAAAAAATGTGTAGAAAAGTAAGATACGAAATAGTGAAATAACTTTCAAAATAAGAAACGAGCAACTATAGATGGATTACAACAGTGTTAGCTTCTTTGTGTAGTTTCTTTCTTTAGGAATGTTGTTGCATCAGTTCATGGAACTGCCTTGATTCTGATCACTGAAGCAATGATACCACCGCATGTCAAAGGAAAAATATTGCCTTAGCTTTGGGGTCTCTACAACGAATGGAAATAGGCCACATCACTGAAGAACATGAAAGTAAAGCACCAAATTGAGGCTTTGCGCAAATCTTTTTTAATTTTGTTGTGTTTTACTAACTGAAAAGTGTTTATAAAATAACTTCAACCTGTTTCATGAGTATTATAGTTTAATACTAAGTCTTCTTAAATGTGTAGTTAACTGTACAGTAATCATGACTTTTTATGATGTTGACATATAAACATTCTAGTTGGATAGGAACCAACAATACTGTGCTAGGAGTGTTGTATTCTGGTATATCCTGAGAAACCAGTTGAGATATATTTATAATATCAAAACTACCAAATCATTACTGTTACTTTACATTAGTTAAGCTATTTGTTGTGATAATTAACAGTTGGACCAAATTAAGAAACTGCCAGTTTGTGTTTCATTTTGTTTTTGCTTTAGTATTTGTTAAAATAAATAAGAACAACTTAAGTATTTTGCACATTTATTCCAGCTTATGTTTGGCTTTGACTTGGATAGAATGGATTATTAAATGCAAATTTAATTTTTTTTCCCTGTTACAGCCACACTTTCTTTATGATAATTAATATTCTGGTAGGAAGGGGATGCCTGACAGCATAGGTTAATATTCACTAGGAACATATTTATTTTTGATGGTGCCTTTTTCTATGTCTTTTGGTAAATGGTATGACATATTAAGCCACTATAGAGTATAACACTTTGCCCTTTCTTGCTTAAAATTCTACCAAATATCCTCTAACACAGAGGTGTCAAACTCAAGGCCCAAGGGCTGCATCTGACCTGCAGAGTGCTTAGATCTGTCCTGCGGGGCTGCCCTGGGAACAGTGAAGGACTGGCCCACGGTGCTTCTGCCAGTGAAAACGGAGCTCAGGAGAGCCATGTGCCCTCAATATGAATGATATTGAGCTGGCCACACCCACCATGGCCATATCCAAGGTCAAACGACCCTGATGCAGCCCTCAGTAAAATCAAGTTTGACGCCCCTGTTCTAACAGGAAACATCTTCCCGCCACTCAAAAAATAACGAAGGGGGAAAATCAGCTTTAAAAAGTATGCCTTTACTTCTGTGTTCTTGTGGCCCTCAGAACTCATTTAAAAATACCTGGATCCTAATGACAAAAAGTATCCTTGTTGTAAGATATGTAAGAGTTGTGCTGATAGATTGAGATACACGTACAGTACTTTCTCATTAAAGGACATGAATGAACAGATATCAAAATAACTCAGCCCTGTATAATATGGATTCTCATGGTCTCAGTCCTCAATTCACAGAGGCATTTTGTGGAGAATGATATCAGGTAGATGGAGAATGTATGAAAATTATGTAAGGAGTCAGGTTTTTTGCTTTTATTATGTGTTGTGATTTACAGAGATTCTTCTTTTTCCAACACCATCTACACAGTTTATGTCATAATTCTTCTGAGCATTGAAATTCATTCATTCATTCATTTATTAAATTTATATACCGCCCCCTCTCCCTAAGGACTCGGGGCGGTTCACAGCAGA
>JAEANM010020468.1:0-12097 GCA_017656035.1 Myanophis thanlyinensis
AGCTTAAAATGGCTGGCTCAGGAATTCTGGGAGTTGAAGTGCATGAGTCATGAAAGAGCCAAGGTTCCCTACCCCTGGTGTAGATTGTACTACTTGCTGTAGTTTTTTTTTAATCATTCCCTCGCTTGTTTTTTGCCAGGTGCTGACTATGAAGCAGATCAGAGTGCTGATGTGGAAGATGCTCCCAATTAAGTCAGAGAAGAAGAAAAAAAAGCCAGTCCATTTTCATGGTATGCTTTTTAACATATATCCATTATTTTCAGAAAATATGGAAATTCTTCAAAGTCCTGAACCTCATTGATAGAGAATAAAAAGAATGATAAGATGAAGTCAGTAATGATGAATGTGAAAAGAGAAGAAAGAAAATTGGATGTTGGAAAAATAGTGAAAAAATTGCCCAAAAGAGAAAACAAATCAAAGCCTCCCAAAAGGCAAAAATCTCAAAAAAGAAGTTGTCAAAGAATATTAGAGAGCTGTTAGAAGAGACACAAAGATGCATTACATGCCATCTGTAATGACACTGAAGATGGGAAAAGATATGGGAAAAATAAGCAATGTCTCTGAAATCAGAAGGAGGCACCAACCTCAGAATCAGAGGTGAAATTCAGCAGGTTCTAGCAGGTTCGCTAGAACCAGTAGTACATTTTCTAAGCAGTTCGGAGAACCAATTGTTAGAAAAAAATCCCCTTTTGTTTTTTTTCCACTTTACAGGGTTAATCCTGTAAGGAAGCCAGGAAAAAAACATTCTGGTGTTGTTTCTAGCCTAATCTTTTATTGCCCTGCTTACAGAAACTGCCCACCCAGTCATATGACACCCCCAGCCATGCCCACCAAGCCACGCCCATAGAACCGGTAGTAAAAAAAAATTGAATTCCATCACTGCTCAAAATGGTACACTAAAGGACACCAATGGAAAGATGGTAACTAATTCAAAGAAGATCAAAGAAATAAGGCAGGACTATTCCTCTGCCTTGGACTGGAAGTAAATGTGGTTTGCCTCCTTGTTGGAATGGTTCATTCTGGAACTATCTCTTAGAAATACAAGCAGGAACTGAAATGATGAACGATCCTCAGCTAAATTTCTGAGGGCATTGGTGAGAAACCTAGAATTAAAACCGATGGCACACCTCCTGGGCAGTTTATCTATGAAAAATAAGGAGGTATCCCAGTTTGTGTAGATCTATATTTTAGATTGGAGGCATTGTTCCTTAGAAGGTGTAGATGGAAGGCCCTATTTCATACAGAACAGGTCGGGCAACAAAGCTGTGGTTGAAGAAAAGAAAATGAAGTATTTGAATGACAGTGACTCTGCGTGGTGAAAAACAAAATGCCTTCATGACATACGTACATCTTGTTTCATTTTGGTATGCCAAGTGCTAACTGGACTTCTTTGTCACCTTGACATCAGTGATATAATTGTCCAGCTGGCACTTCCCCGAAAGAATACTGTGTACCTCTGTTTTGTTGATTGTAGATGGAAGCCAGTGATATTTAGAGGCCATGATTAAGCACACTTAGTTAATGCAAATAGAAATGCCCCTATTAGTAAGTTGTCTAGAAATATTAGGTCTGGCTTTCAAGAAAGGCAGGTTTGGCTCATTTCAATTGCTATATATCAGAATTACATGGAACAATGCTTCTCAAGCTTTCTGCAATCATGGACCACTTTTGGAAAATGTGAAGAGTGATTAAATGCTACCCCCTTAAGAGTGAAAATATTTCAATAGGGTAATGTTCGTATACATCTCTGCATTCCCTCCATTTTTAACAGCCCCTTTAAAATTTTCTTTTGTAGTAAATAGTTATAAAATTAAGCTCTTTATACCACTTGGTTTTTCTTATGCAATCCATGTCATAATCACAATTACTCTTAGTACAAGAGTACAACAGCTACCCAGAATACTAAGTGTATGTGTGTGCGTATGCGTGTGATTTTTGAGCCTAAATTTTAAAAAATGCAATGCTTAGATATATATTGCTGAAATTCATTTTTGCACTTTAATTTTGACATGGCTTGTGCAAAATCAGAGGTCCAGAGGTTTAGCACAGCCTTTTTGGACCCACAATCAATAACTGCATTCAAGACGTGTTCACAATGGTCAATTTTCTGAATTTTAGTACTCATCTTGCTCCTCATATTATCACTTGTGCTGCTCAATGAAGTAGTTTCTCCACCCCAACAAGCAGGCTGGGCTTGAAACAATGGACACATAAGAAGCCAGGAACTTCTGAACAATACATTTTTGTAGCAGAACTAAGGAGTTACGAGAAAGGAATTCCTGCAATTGCTGAGTTTCAAGAATGAATGCTATTTAGAGTAAAATCAAAGTTCATATGTCTGTTATCCCTCTCCACCCAAGAATTATGCCAACAGTTCTTTCTTTCAAATCAGAGGCTTAGCTTCCATTGGTCTCTTGTTATGACAGCAGCCAAATTTGATTTCAAGTTGTTTTCTTCTGTGTGAGATTTTTTTTATGCCCAATTCCAACTACTGATTGATCTTGGCAGTTCAGCTACTGCCAGAGAATGGAGGGAGACAGGAGGCGAGACAGTGTGCAGCCTCTGCCCAGCTGCCTGGCAAGGAATGTGGGAAGGTATGAACTGAGCTGCCAAAGTGTCTGATCTAACCAGCTTTGGGGCAATGAAAGTAGGCAGAAACTCTGGCAGCAGAAGCATCTGACTGCTGACTAAGCATGACTGTAGGGAAGCAAGGCTGATGCGGGGAGCGGCTCTGGTCTTGTCATCTGACTGGCAACAGATTCAAGGATGTCTCAGGCTGAAGTGAGAAGGAGGCTTTGGTTGGTGAAAGTGAGGAGGTTGCACCACCCCATCTGGTGGTTTGAGGATCACTGACCTAAAGCATTGGCAATCAAACACATTTTAGCAACAACACTTTACCTACAAGCGTGTCTTAACAATCATATAGAAAGCAAAAGCATACCTTTGGTTCCTAACAATACTCTGCAATTATTTATAAATCTTTAAAAAAAACCACTTTGTGACTTGACTCTCGACTTTACAAATTCAAGAGAATTTGTAACGGGGTTCAAACTTGCATAAAATCAGGCTTACTGCAAAAAAGTTTGGGATGTTGGAATTGACTTTTTGAATTCTGCAGCATTGTAATCAGGAGAGAAAAATTATGCACATTAAAGTCATAAGGGCAAGGTTATGTTATTTATTTATAATCACATCTTTATTATTTTTTTAATAAATAACACAAGGCAGTGAACATACACTATCTCCTCCCACTTTCTATTTTCCTCATAACAATAACCCTGTGAATGAGTTGGGCTAAGAGAGAGTGACTGGTCCAGTCACCCAGCCAGCTTTCAGGCTTAAAGTGGGACTAGAACTCATAATCTCCCAGTTTCTAGCTAGGAGTCAGTTCTGCTATTGCTGTTAGTTGTTTATCCTATTTTCTTTGCTTCCAAGGATGGTTGATTGCTTGTATTGCCCTAACATATTTTACAAGTTTGAATTTACAAAAAGTGAACTTCATGTAACTTTATGGGTGATAAACTGTTGGAAAAATATGTGCAAAACAGAAAATGTGGGAAAGAGGACTAACCAAAGGTATTTGTACTTTAATTGTATAAATTACAGAGTGTAGCTTCATCTCAACTGGAGGGCACATTTACACATCACCAAAAAGAAGCAACACTTAAATGCCACCCCCCCCAAAGAATGTAAAAATTGATACATATTTGCACATCACATTATATAAATACAATTTGCAACCAGTTACTATTATTTAGATTTTAAATGGAAGCATACAGTATTACATTTCCCCTAATGGGAAAGATTAATCTGCAAAGACTGTGTCAGTGCTACCAGTTTATGGATGCTATCTAGGCCTTCTAATATATGGGTGATTGGTCTTTTGGCAGGTGAGATTACATTCACATTTTGGGGGGCAACTAGGGGTCTTAGAGTAGATGGAACGGCAATGTACATACAGGGAGGGGCAAGATTCTAGTGGAAATATAGGGGGATTTTTGTTATTAAACTTTGATATACCCTAAAGGGCCAGTTTTTGAGGGGGTCCTATTTCAAAATTATGGGAAGTTTGCCATTAATTTTTGACATTTGTGATCAGGAAGATCCCTGAGGCCCTAAAAAATGACTTAGGGGGTGCAACTTGCCCATTGTTCTCCTAACCAAAGTTCTTAGGCAGAGGCCTACCCTTCGTAAATAGACTAATTACTGGCTTGCATATCATATTTAAAACAGTATTCTTTAATATGTTTATGCTAGGGCTAATCCTTGACTGGTAAATGTGGCTTCTACTTTAACATGAAATTTAAGCAGCCAGGTTAATTAGGTGAACTACCTTCTAGGGCTCTATGAATCTTTGAAATTTCGAAACATTACATTGGATTCCTCAAAATCAATTCAGACCCAGTTCAGAGTTTTGGCAGTTTTTCCAAATTAATTTGAATGTTTGGGTCCTGTTGATTTTGCAAATGATTCAAAAGTTCAAATTGGATCAATTTTCCAATCTGATTACAAGCATAGATAGAATTAGTTTGCTTTTTCAAATCTATCTGAATTCAGTCAACGCTGATTTGTATAACTTTACTATTTTCATTAGTTTTATAGCTGAGAGACATGGTGGCTTAGTGATGCTGGAGATGGTCTCTGCTTCAGCGGTTTAAGTCCTAGCACCACATGGCAGGGTGAGCGCCTGACAATTGCCTCAGCTTCTGTCTGCCTAGCAGTTCAAAAGCATGTCTACGTGAATAAATAGGTACCCCTTTGGTGTGGAGATGAGTTGATGGTCTGTACAGTTAGTCAGATTCCTGCGAGCTCTGAACCTTCCTGGTTGCAATGCCCATTTGCGTGGTGGCTTCGGGGGATGGAGGGGGCTTGGATGACACCGCAGGAGGAGTTGCTTGTCTTTCTTTCTGGTGTGAAGCTAGCTCACCCTCCTGTGGCACAAGCGTGTGAGCGTGTACCATGACAGAGCTAGTACCTTGGCAGCCAAACTACTACTCTGCAATAGCATTGTAGTTTCCTGGCTAATATAATAATGCCACACACTAATAATTGTTGTATTGCTGAAAACATTTTGAGATTGTTAATAGGCATGGCGTCACATTTGTCATTCTTTTGTTTTTAAAGAAAAACATGAAATGCCACATTTGGATTCATTCTTCTCTCTTTATGTCACAATATAATTCCAACCTGTAGACAGTTTTCTGAGAAAGGAACAAATATCTGAGCTCCAAAGTGCATTCAGTTTACAATAGGCTGTTTTTGTAACTGTTCACGTGCCATACAAATGTAATTGCTTGTGCTCCTCTTGTCTTCAGTGCCTGATATATTTTATATCTCCTTGTGTACAGCTTAGGAGCTCGTGGCCCTGTAAATATATCTCTTTTAAATATTCTATATTTGATTTGTGTTACACATTAATTTTTAAATGCAGCAACATAATGGAAGGAGCAGGAAGTCAACAGAGGGGAGAATGAGTATGATTATTCCATTGAATGCCTTAGTTTATTTTCATTCTGCTTTATTAAAAAAACAACCCTATGATGTAAAAGAAATCAAGATAATTTGTGAGTCTAAGTGTTTTTACTGAATGGTGATCCTCGTTAGCTGATATGACAAGCACTTTTTGCAGTTTGAAACTGACAAATTATTGGTGTTGGAGAAGAACCCTACTGTATTTTGTCTTTGTGATTAGAAATCATTTCATATATGCATTGCTTGGAAATGGGCCTTGTAAAAGTGTGTGGAATCAGGTTGGCTCTTAGGTTGTAATTTTCAGGATGAAAAATCTGTGGCTTTTATTTACAGTATATCTAAAGAAATCCTCAATTTGGAAAACATTTTTTTTTAAAAATAAAAAGAATAGTTGGATAAAAACACAGAGGCAATAGGAAAAGATATCACCCAAAAGCAACCTCAACAAAACAAAACCCAACCTACCAGAAACAAATATACGAGGGCTATCCACAAAATAGATTACGTTTTCGTCTGTAGCAAGAAGGGGCGGAGCTAGCACAGCCATCTTTGGTCTATGCGTCCGCCACTCAGTCTGCATGTAGTCGTGCTAGTGGGAGGTTCATATTGTTGCCCATAATTTCACAGCAAACGTTTGAAATGTGTCCTGCAATTGAAAATCCCGCGAGTTGTGAGGTGCGATCGGTGATAAGGTTTTTGTTGGCAAAAAACCATAAACTGATTGAAATTTTTTGGCAACTGTGTGAAGTGTATGGGGACATCATCATCACTGAAGGTGGAGTGCACCAATGGTGCATTAAGTTTAAAAATAGCCGAAATAACGTTCATGATGAACAGCGGAACTGCGGAACTGCAGGCGGGCGTGACTGACTGGCTTGGTCTCAGGCGGCTGAATTTTATGACAATGGAATTACAAAGCTTGTTCACTGCTAGGTTAAGTGCCTAAATTTGTTCAGTGAATATGTAGAAAAGTAGTATTTAAGTGTCACTTTCAAGTGTATATAATAATTTTTTTCCTACACTGTTTTTTTTTCTATCGCAAAACGTAATCTATTTTGTGGATAACCCTCGTACATTCAAGGAAGATAGAGTGCATCAAGATTTAAGTTTAAGTACATGGGTATTAATGAAAACTATAAGTAAATGTATCTAAAGAACAATAACATGCCAGCTCAGAGATAAAATCTAGTATGACAAAAGAGAGGAAAGTTAGTATGTAACCTAATAGTAAATGATTAAAGCGATTGTCCATGAATTTAGCTGCTATGATTTTATTTTATTACTTTATTTGAGTTCAGGAAAAATGAATTATATTTAAGAATATAATCCAAATTAAATAGTTTTTTTTCCAAGCAAGAGCCATATTTGTTTTTCAGTTACTGAGGACCAAAGACTTAACACGAATGAAAACAGTCTCAACACAGTTTTAAATATAAAGAAAGACTCCAGAAGTCTTTTCCAAAATCTGGAGGGGAAAAAAAGATGAAACTTTGGACACAACTATATTGATATAGCTTGCTTTGTGTCATCAAATTTACAAATTTTTACAAATTAGAATTTGTCAAACAATAATAATAAAATCAAACTGAGTAAAAAATAATAAAATCAAACTGAGTAAAAACAATCAAACTGAGTAAAAACGGATACAAGAATAAGAAAATATAAGAAAATACAATGATAGGGAGTCTCTTTCTATGTGTAAGTAATTGCAATAAGTTAAAGAGATCAGAAGTCAAAACCCTGGGCTAATGATATATTGTTAAATCAAGAGGAAAAAATAATTGCAAATCATTTGAAAATGAATTGTTCTTTATGTGTGTTCAGAAGATATAGATTGAGAGAAGTAGAATGTTTTACCAGTTGTGAGGACTCATTTTCCATGAGGCAGTGAGTAAACTCACTCAGATGTTGAATGTGGAGGACCAGGACTCCAGGAGCTAATCTTACCCTTGAGTGATATATGTTCCACCTGATTTATGTGGTCAATCTAAGCACACATCAACTCAAACCAGGAAACCTTGCAATTACCTTTTGGGTAGGTAGGGATATAATTTTTTGGCTTTGACCAAATCACAGAAGGGCAGAGAGGAGACAGTGTCATCTGGTGTGCCACTAGGTTACCTAGTGAAGCTTGTGGTAAAAACAAGGTTTGAAATGGGTGGGGTTTTTTTTAATATAAGTTTTATTTTATTTTATAACATATAAAAATCTAAGTTTCAACTGAACAGTTGGTTGTCCAGGTACAAATCGTATTAGAAAATAATAAAATATTTGCAACAATATTCCTTATATTAATATATAAACACAATTATAATAATAATAACATAATATTTATTTAATCCATTTAACATATCTATCTTGTGTTGCTAATCCTTTCATATATTACCCCATTCCTAACTCCTGTTTTTATCAACTAACCATTGGTAAAATAAGTCCCAAGTCAAAAAGTATTTAGTTTCTGTTTTTTCCTTAATTGTCAGTGTTAGCTTATCCATTTCTGCACATTCTAATATTTTTCTTATCACATCATCATCTGTCGGGATTTCTTCACTTTTTCAGTATTGTGCAAATACTATTCTAGCTGCTGTCAATACATGTAAAATAAAATATACATTCCCTTTATTATACTTAGCTGGTAAAATGCCCAGTAAAAGTGTCTCTGGTTTCAAATCTATATGTTGCTTTATCATTTTCTCCAACCATGTATGTATTTTTGTCCAATATTGTTTCACTTTATGACATGTCCACCATATATGATAGTACAAACCAGGTATCGGATGGCATTTCCAACATTTTACAGATTTATCCTTAAACATCTTTGCTAGTCTTGAAGGTGAAAAATGCCATCTATAGAACATTTTATAAAAATTTTCTTTGAAAGCAGTAGACATTGTTAGTTTATAATTTCTATCCCATAGTTTCTGCCATTTATCTATCTCAATCGGATATCCAAAATTTTTAACTATAATTGTCTCTTTTATGCTATCATTGTCTCTTTTACTTGTTAATCTTCCATTTTAATACTTAAAAATAATTGTGTGTGTGTTATTAATTTTTCATCTGTTCCTGTTAATATCTGATCCAATTCTGTTGGTTCTGTATATATACCATATACTTTAACATCCTTCTCATATCTAGATTGTATCTGCACATATGACCACCATGTTATCTCAGTCCCTTAGTCACTAAATTCCTGCTTAGTTTTAAGTTCCCCCTCTTCATTTAAAATATCTTTATATCTGGTAACATTCTCTATATCAGTGGTGAAATTCAGCCAGATCGCACCACATCGCCCAAACCAGTAGTGACGATTTGAAATTGGCCCTGCCCAACTGCCCCTGCCCTTATACTTCCTTATACAAGCTTTGGGATTTTTTTGTTTAATCAGCTGTTTGGCGCATCTACAGAGCCTTCCTGATGATCCCAGTTGCTTCTGTAAAAGAAGTTTAAAGAGCTGCGCTGCAGCGCATTTGACACGCATGCACGTACACTGAATCAGTAGCAAAACTGGTCAGATTCCACCCCTGCTCTCTATCTATTGCATTTGGATAAATCAATGTCTCCATTGTGGAGAACCAAACCAGTATTTTCAGATAATGATGTTCTTTAATTTTCTCCCCAACTGATAGTAGTGCGTTCCTAATATAGTGTATTTGAAAATAGCTATGAATTTTATTTTTCCCATACCACAAAAAAGCATGCCAGCCTAACTCAAGATCATATCTCTCCAAAGTTAATAGCCTTTTATTCCTCAAACCAATCCATTCTTTCACCCAGTGAGTATTGAAGCCTGTTAACACTTCCCAATCTGGTAGCCCAAAGCCACCTCTGTGTTTGGAGTCTTGCAACATTTTCAGACTTATCCTTACTTTTTTCTCTTGCCAAATATATTTTAGCATTGTTTTGTTTAGTTCTTCAAAGTATTTTTTCTAGTTTTATTGGTATTGTTTGAAATAAATATAGTAATCTTGGCAGGATATTTATTTTTATAGTAGTTATTCTTCCTGTCAATGATAATTGTAGATTTTTCCACTTCTCCAGGTTCATTTTCATCTGTTACACCAATTTGTAGTAGTTATCTTCTTTAATAATTTTACACCGTGCTGTTAGTTGAATTCCTAAATATTTAACTTTGCAGAGTCCCATACATTCTGTAATGAGATTTCTTCTTTCCTGTTATTTTTGAAAAAAAATCAATTTCTTTTTCCATACTTTGTATAAATTCCTTTTCTTTTAATATTGACTGATTCAGTGTCCATCTCCATTTTCTCTTTTGTCCTTTCCATTTAACTGCATTTGGATTATGATCTGCCCAAATATTTGTTTCTATTTCTATTCCTTGTACATTTGACTTTAGCTCTGGAGACATCCATATCATATCTGTTCTTAACCAGGACCTGTGTCTATTTGAGTAGAATGAGTATTGCTTTCTTTCAGGGTTTACCTCTCTCTATACATCTTGAATGCCTATTTATTCTTCCATTTTGAAAAAAATATTTTGGAAGCGTTTTTCTTGCTTTTTTAGTCACTTTACTACTTTTATAGTCTAACTCTGTGTCTACAATTGCATTAAAGTCTCCTATCATACAGATATTTTCATATTCCAATTCTGTAATTCTAATTCCTGTTTATTATTTGGTGCATGTATTGTTACCAAAATAATTCATTTATAGTTCATTGTTATCTCCACCATAAGGATTCTCCCTTCTTCATCTGCAAAAAATTATCTTACTTTTATTCTTCTTTGACATATGACTCCTTTTCTTTTGCTGTGCTAATAAGGAGTATAGTTTCTCAATTTTAGGATATTCCAATAATTTGTTATGTTGTTTTTTAATGTGGACTTCCTGGAGAGAAATAAAATCTAGTTTTAGTTTTCCTAATCTATTAAAAATTCTGTTCCTTTTCATAGGCGAATTCAATCCATTTATGTTGATTGACAGTAGTTTTATTTCGTCTTCCATGGTTTACTTACAGATAGTTCTTATTCTAGTTGCTCTTGTTCCCCTCTGTTCTTTTATCCTTGCACCTTCTTGTTCTGCTCTCTCTTTTAGTTCTGTCTCCATTTCTTTTTTTTCTTTGTTTCTTTTTTTTTGGTACATCTTCTGATGTTTCTTCTGGTTTCTTGCCCTCTATCTCCTCTCTCTCTTTTTTTCTTCATAAACTCTAAAATGCTCAAAGTAAAATTGCTCTGCTTTCTCTATAGTATCCAATCTGTGTCTTTGGTCCATCCAATTCACCAGTATTCCCTCAGGTACCAGCCATCTGAACTTTACCTCATGTTTAGTTAACTTCTTGTCAAAAATTGATATTGTTTTCTTGTTTCTCTTACTCTTTTAGGGATCTGTTTCAAGACTATTATTTCTCTTCCTTTGTATTTCAGTGGGTCGTCTCTTACTCTTTTAAGTATCTCTGTTCTTAATGCCTTCTTAGTAATTCTCACATGTACTTCTCTAGGAAGCTTATTTCTTGATGCATATCTTGTGTATAGCAAGCATCTCCTCCTGGTCCACCTCCAGGGCTTCCACCAACAATATTGCCATTACCTCAGGTAAATTTTCCCCTTTTTCTTTATCGATATTCTGGAATCTCAAGTTTTTTCCAGATTTTTGTCTGCCTGTGTGAGTCTCTCATCCATCTCTTCTACTTCCTTCTGTTTCTTCTGATTTCTCCTCTAGTTTCTGCATCAGTTGTTCCTTTTTGGTTATTGCTTGTTGAATATTTTCCATTTTATCATCCATCTTTCCCATTTTTTCTTTCATGTCTTCCAAATGTTTTATTGTGGTTTCTTGAAATATTTGGAGCATTAATTTCAATTCTACTTGCATCGTATTCATTAAAGCCATTTTTTTCCTGTTGCAACATGCTGTCCAAAGATCTTTGACTCACTAGACTGGATACTGCTGCTGCTGCTGAAGATGAAAGAGCGGATGCATCCCCCCCCCACTTTACTTAAATTGGAAATACTCATTTTAAGTAATTTTGAAATCCTCAAGGAGTTTAAAGAGAATAATCAATAATAATACAAATAATGTTCTAATAATTCCTCACTCCTCCACCAACTTCCTTAAAAATGTTTTCACAAATCAAATCACCACCAATGTCCCCAAGTAATTCACACTTGTTATTGTTGTAAATCCAAGAGCAGGCAAAGGAGGAGGGAAAAAAGGAAAACAATAAAAATGCTTATTAATCTTCATGTTCTTCAAACCCTAACCCTTTCTTGTCTTGATAGATTTAATGAAGTAAATCCACTTAGGCCCTCCAAACCTCAAAATTCAACTGTTCAAGTTCATAAATCTCCAAAGAAGAAAGTTCAAAGATGAAGGGAAGAAAAGCAGTTCTATGTTATTTCCCAGCTTCTGTTTATTTTATCTGTTTAGTTTCCATCTAAGTTCAAAGAGCTACACTGTTTGAGAAGTTAGTGTTTCACTCTATCTCTGCTGTCTCAATAAACAGTTGCTAAAACAGGTATTACTATGCGAAACAGGCTTATCTTTCATAGACATTCAAGGTCAAACAACACCTAAGCAACTGCAAAGCAACTATTAAGCAATCTGAACCAGCCGAGGTGTGGCCTGTGAGGAGAATGAAGGACAGAGCTAGAGTTAGAGAAGATGGCGCT
>JAEANM010020470.1:0-12096 GCA_017656035.1 Myanophis thanlyinensis
CGGTTCACAGCAGATAAAAACAGAATACATAAACAAATTTAAAAACCAATATAAAACCATTAAATTTGCTGACTTTTTAAAAGTACTATTAAAAATTAAATTATATATAAACATATAAAATATGTTTATTATTTATTATTTTTTTAAAAAATATGTTTATTATTTATTATATACATATAAAATATGTTTTTGACAATGCTCTAATGTTTTTGACAATGTTTTGCAATTGCACTGTTTTGGTTTAATATTGTCAATGTTAATTCAAATGGTAGCTGTGTTGGAAAAGAAAGTTAAAGATGTGAATGTAATATGAAATGATATAAAAACTTGGAATCTATCAGAGTATAAAGAACTACAGATTCACTGTGAATGATTTGATGCTAAAATAATTTTATTCTGGTGAAAATACTCTATTTTATTTAAATCCCACACTGGAAACACATTTGCTTTTACACATGAATGGGCTTTTAGCAACATTATGTAGAAAATCTGGTCAAGGTTACTCCATGTGGTCAAGATTTAGTTTGCTGTTTAAGAATTGTATTTTCAACCACATTATCTCATTATAGTTTTTTTGAGGCATTTTGAAATGTTCTCCATTTTTTCCCTTTTCTGAATTTTGCCATTTTTCTTTTCTTTAATGTAACACATAAAGCATCTTCCAAAAACTTCTCCTGAATAGTCATGTTCAACATGTGGGGGGAAATGATTAAATACACTGGAATTAAATATAGAGAATTTAGTTTCGATTATTAAAGTTAAATATATTTAAACATGGCCTGAAGCATTTAGAGTTGGCTATCCCTGGAATTAGGTTCTATTATACAATTCAAGCAAAATATTGCCATTGGCAAGAAATTAATTGCACATTCTGCTTTACTCTTAATATCAGGACACAATCTTAATTTATATACAATTCACCTACCAAGATTACTGCTATAGGTTATACCACTGCTGCATGATAACTGACAATGATAAACAAGGATAAGTAATTCTAGATTTTATAGCTAGCTATATTTTGTTACTGTAACATGTACTTCAGCCCTAGCTTTCCTCATATGTTGAAAATAAACCCAACAAATCAACTTCACATGAGAACTATTCTCTATTTTCTTGAACATATCTAGTCACTGTAGACCAATTCAATCCCAATGATGTTCTGGGAACAATACACTTGATGCTTCATATCCATTGCCCATGTTAACCTACAATTCACAGGAGACTACCAATGCATCTGCTATGTAGATAACTAATAACTCCTTCTCCCTGAGTTACCAAACAAATTTACTGCATTAACTATTTCCATGGACATAAAGCAGTTAGGGAATTAAGATTTCCTCCAGGAAAAAAAAAATGGCACAGGACCTTAGTCTGGATTAGGAGGCATCTGGCAGCACCTCCTGCTCTCAAATAATAAAAATAAATCTGTGCAGCAAATTGTGATTACTGAAGCGCATGATTAACATCACATGTGGCTTGGCTCAGAGAATTTGATTTGGGACAGGCAAGGTATGTCTGAAGTAAGCATCACAAACACTTTCATAATAGCCTCACTGTTCTAAAAATACTGCATCTTCACCAGCAGTTCCATTTTTCTTGTCAGGGAACATTCATTATCTACTAAAGACATAGCTATTACTACTGAAGTCAAAAACTTTCACAGCAGTGGGGGATCCCTTAAAATGGGCTGCTCCAGAAGAATTACAAATCCATTTGATTTCAGAATTCTCTGCAGTAATTGCTCCTTGATGTTAACAGCTATGACTGGACTGACCTAACTCCTAGATGGAATTGCTCCTACGTGGCTTTTCCCCTGACAGCATTTACTGAGTGTTAATGACTGGGTTTGTCATTGTTGTGACTGGTTGTTTAAAATGTGTCTTCTCCCCTGTCTAATAAAAGCAGAAAGAAAACAGTTTGCACAACCACTAATTATCCACAAGCTGCTCTTCTCAAACTTGGTAACTTCAATCTCTGTTCCCAAAACACAGCATGTGTATCATGGTGGAGAAAAGCAGACAAAGCAATTTGTGGCCAGCTTAGTTTAATCACATTTACAGATCATAAAGGATATAATAAAATTAGGGTATAATTCGGGTTTTTTTCTTCTGCAATTGAAAAAGGGAGCATAAATTGTAGCAAATAAATAAACAAATAGGGCACAACTTCTTCCAACAAGCCTAAAAATTAATCAACTCTTTTAAAACCTGGGCACGTTATTTTTTTTTTAATGGAGTGCTTTGTAAAACAATAGATAACAACATATATTTTGTTTGTGCTGCTTTGTGAAAGGAATTGGAATAAATGCAGTATAAACTGACCCAAATGAGCACAGTAATACTTTTCCCATGGTTTCTAATGAACACATTTAATAAAATCCTGCTGCAATAAAAAAAATGCTTAGCCAAGTATGAGGGGGTTCCTTGTTGTTCTCTGAGCTTGCTTGTTTTCTTACAGAAGTTTCTTTACCCAAGCTAGGTAACATCAGTGCTTAGTGCTATTTGGGTAATGAAACTGTAAGAAAACAAGCAAGCTCAAAGAGCACCAAGAACCCCTCATTTCAACCCTGAGCTACAAATATTCTCCTTTATTGTTAACCAAGGATTTTCAACAACCTGGCACTCTGGAAGTTGAAGTCTAACGTTTGTGTGGCAGGAGGCTAGGAAAGACTACTCAAAGTTTTATATTACTGAATGCTGTTTATTTTGATAAATTTACACATACAGAACTAGAAAGGAGCAAGAATCTGCTTAGATACTTGTGCATACAGGTAGTCCTTAACTTATGGCGGTAATGGAGCCTACCCATTATGCTCATAATTTGTGATGGGTCATCAGGTGACCAATCCAGTTTTATGGCCTTTTTTGCAGCACTTGTTCAGTGAATTTACAGTTGTTAAACAAATGCCATGATTATTAAGTGAATCAATTGTTTGCTGTGGGATGGTTTTGCCAAAAATACAGAAGTAAATACTAGTTTTCGATTTACAATAATGTTGTAAATTGTGATCAGATGACTGTCAGCCACTGCAAACAGACATAAACGTGGGCCAGTTGCTGAGCATCTGAAATGCAGTCACATGACTGTGAGAGACAATTGTCAGAATTTTGTAACTGACTCCCAAATATTATTATTTGGGGGAAAGGGGTACTTCCATTTAACTTTGAATGGTCACTGAGTGTCTGGCCATAAGTCAAGGACTATTTATATTAATCTTTCAAGTGAATTTCTTTTGTATCATTGCCACATATCCTAAACAAATATATATGTATTGGATACATTTCATATAAAGTTATTAGCTTCTGTTATGATAGCATTGTTTCTTTCTGGCCTGATTAGTACCTCTGTGATATGTAAGTGGAGAAAGTGAAAAATGTTCTGAAGAAAATGTTTCTATTTCTTTTATACTTAAAAAGCGCCATCTAGTGACCATTTATACAATAGAACAGTTAGAACAAAATTTAATTTGTAAGTATAGCTGCTGATCAACTAGTATTACCTATAAAACACTGTTTTAGAAATATCTTAATTTTGAAGAAGCCATATTTGTGTATTTACTTTATACACTATATCAAAGTTGGGGCTCGCCCAGTCCACTCACAAAGCAACTCTGTGCAGCCTACAATTAAAACATAAAAGTATAGAAGCCATATAAATATTATGTTCCAGTAGGGTGCAATTAAAACAAGGATAAAATTAATAAAGTTAAAAAGGTACTAATCAATCCCATGGCTGCATGCTCCAGTGTGAGCTCAAGTTGAGTCAAAAAAACTAGATCTTCAAACACTTCTAAAAGGCCACAACTGGGCCTAACTCACCTCTGGAGATTAATCTTCCAAAGGGTGGGCTACAACAGAATCATTGCATTTTTTTTTTGTATCAAAAATTATGCACTAACACTTATAACAGCTAAACAGTCTATTAGTCTGTTGAGGAGTAACATACTGAAAGACACTTGGAATGAGACTTAAATTCAGCTTAAGCATGAGTATATAGGTAGTTTTCAACTTATGGCCACAATTGAGTCCAAAATGTATGTTGTTAAGTGAAAAAATTGTTAAATGAGTTTTGCCCCATCTTACAACTTCTCTTGCCACATTTGTTAAGCGAGTCACTGTAGCTGTTAGTAACACAGTTGTTAAGTGAATCTGGTTTTCCCATCATAATATGAGTCAGTTGTCAAGCATCCAAATGTAAATCACATGGCCAAAAGGATGCTATAAAGGTTGTGTGAAAAACAGTCATGTCACTTTTTTTCAGTGATGTAACTTCAAACAGTCAATAAATGAACTATTAAATCAAGGACTATCTGTAATGTTTCTAAACCTAGAAAACCACAATCTAAAAACTCATACTCCACACCAACTAAACTACAAAAGTTTTCTTCAGTCTTATATTCTGTGAAGGCTTCATTAATCAGTGATAAATGTACTCACTGTTCATCGAGATCTATTACATCAATGCTGGGCCGGATTATCGAACTATATTTACAATAAGTGCTGTTTCTAGCATCATGCATCTGCCAAATCTTGCCTACTGAATTATTATGCAAGCTGAAATTCATGGTGCTTAACAAATCTCAATGAGAACCACCTTTCAAGTGCAATGGAAGCTCTCATTTGAAGATTTAAAGTCACTTGTTTCCAGTGACTGCTCAAGTTATGTTTGTGATGAAAAAAATAACTTTGTGACCAATGCTCCTTCACAGCATATCTCCCTCAGTCACATATTCACCATTAGTTAGTTAATCCTTTGGCTGTTTCCGCACCACCACCACCTTCTCAGAGGGGAAAGATTACCTAAACAAGCTATCTTATCCTGAGTTACTTTTCTTGATGATCTAATGAGTCACAAAAATGTGCTAACCACAAGTTAACAAGCTCAGCTCTGCAACCTTAATTGGTCGATTAGGCAGCTCTACTGATTGGCAGGCATTGCTCCCTGACACTGACTAGACCTTCATCCAAAGGCTTTTTGGCCTCCTAAGCAGCTCTTGGCTGACAGCCCAAATATACTAGGAAAACAGCCAGTGCTAGCATATTTTTCTCAATTTCCATTTCCCATTGTCCACCTGCTTACTCAGTTGTAGCCTCTATTTCTTCAATGAATGCAAATACAAATACCAGTTCTCTTCTTGATGATAATCACAGTGCCAGCTAACCATTCCAAAGAACCGAGCAGCGAGGAAAAAATGGTTACAAGATTTGCCCTTTTACCCAGCTTCCTCTTAAGCTGAGTTCCAGAAACAGTGTTTGGGCTCACTCAGCTGTCTGGCAGTGTACAGCAAAGGAAAGCTGAAGCAAAATAACAAGAACAGTCATGGTCAGGTGATTTTTCACTTAGTGACTGCTTCACTTAACAAAGAGTAGCCAGTCACAATTGCAGTTGCAAAATAAGGATTATCTATATCACGGGTGTCAAACGCACAGTGTCATGTTGCCATCATGTGATGTTTTATGACTTTTTTCCCCTCACGGAGCTGGGGTGGGTGTGGCCTACACATGGTGCATTTGGCCTGCAGGTCGCCAGTTTGACACCCTTGATCTATATGGTGAATAGTAGACATACATTACTGTGACTAAAAAGATCACCATATCAGCAGAGGTGAAATTCAGCAGGTTCTAGCAGGTTCACTAGAGCTGGTAGTAAATTTTCTCAGAGAACCAGTTGTTACAAGAAATCTCCTTTTGTTTTTTTCTACTTTACAGATTTAATCCTGTAAGGAAGACAGGAAAAAAACATTATGGTTGTTTCTAGCCTAATCTTTACTGCCCTGCTTAGAAAAAGTGGCCACCCAGTCACATGACCACCCAGTCATGCCCACAGAACTGGTAGAAAAAAAAATTGAATTCCACCATTGAATTCATGAAAAATACTTTTAGGGATCCCACTTCTGTTCTTAGCAACTATCTCAACCATTCACAATTAAAATGGAGATTAAAAAGGAACCTTGGTACCAATCCTCACATTTATAGCCTTTGCACTGTAAAGCAAAGGAAAGCTGAAATAAAATTCTAAGTTGCAGTTTCGCTTAGCTACTGATTCACTTAACAACTGATTTGCCGGTGCCAATTATAGTGGCTGGATGAGGATTACAGGTAGTCCTCAACATATGACTGGTTGTTTAATGACTATTTAAAGTTATGACCTGTCACGGAAGTTATTACTGATGCCCTTTTCCAGTCATGTGATTCCATTTCAAGTGTTTGGAACCTGTTCACACTTACAAGCAGTTGTCACACAATCACATGATAGCCATTTACAATCTTTTCTGTCAGTTTCTTCAGAAAGCCAATGGTTGGGGCAGCAGGGAAGATTGCAAGCTACTGCTGCTTCCTTCTGAAATATTTTCCCCTCCCTTTGTGCATGGCAGTGGGGGGGGAGACTCTTACAGCAGTCTGGAGGAAAGAAACATGGATCATCATGTTCCGAGTTTCCTTTTTTTAGCCCTTTGCTGGAGTTCCTTTCTGTGCATGTTGGAGAGAACTCCCGCAGTAGGGTGGAGAAAAGACACTCAGATCATAAAGATCATAAAGATATACACATTTCAATGCATTTTGTACCATGTATGACTTTGCAGGTGATGAATAAAATTTGATTTGATTGACTGAAGATCCAAACATCTTTTCTCCACTGGAGTTTCCTTCTCTGCATGAACGAGAACTGCCTGCCCAATTCCACAGGTAGCTCTTTCATTCCATCCACTTAATGACGAATGCAGTTGTTTAACAACCACAGTTGGGAGAGCCAGGACTGCTGTCACTTGGTGAAATGGTATGTGGGCGTCCCCCTTAAAGATCGCTTCACTCTATGACTGAAATTCTGATTGTAAGTTGAGAATCAACTGTACCTGGACAAAAAATGTAACACCCCCCCCCCCACCAAAAGCAGGATATAAATGCAACAAAATAAGAAATGTCACTAACAACAGTGGCATTTGTTTCTCAATAAGCCATACAGATTTGCAATAGTCTCTCTTTCTCTCTGTAGAGCTCATTTACAGAATTGAATATATATATTATCTTAAATGCAAAATAGCATTTCATACATACACAGATGTATACTCTCTCATACAGGAATAGAAGGGCTCATACATTCCAGCTGTTCTATCATTAAAGGATTGTTGTTTTCTTCTTTGCCAAATTTATTGAGTGAAAAGAGAAACAAACTTCTACCTCCAAATTTAAATTACTAATGCTGGGATTGAAAATTAGATCTCCTTATCTGGAAACTGCAATCTGTCTTTTTGGCCAGCTGTAGATGACAGGAGCCAAGAATCCTAAGAGGTGTAGGCAGCATTTATTTTCATCCCATGAATCTTCAGCAGTAGGAAAAATGGAAATAACTCAGAGAGGCAGCTAGCTGCAAAAAAAAGCCCTTTGAATTGATAGGCCAATCTTTTGGAGCATTCATTTAATAATTGGGGGGGGGGGGGAATTGGTTTAGAACTGTGTTTCTTAAACTGCAGTCCTGGGACATGGGAATATATCTCAAGACCCTTCAGCACTTTAAGACCCTTGAAATCAAAATTATTTGCCAGATATTCAAGATATTTGCAAAAATGTTAGACAAGGACTCATATTTCTTTAAAACAGGGTTTTATGAAAAATAGTTAATTACTGTTATAAATGAATTTATAAGTATTATTATTTTTACATGTTTCAACAAATAAAAATTCTATGAATGTATCCATTTTAATTTGCATTATGGTAAACGTATACAAATATAACCCAGTGGTGGCGAATCTTTTACTTACCAAGTGCTGAAAAGCACACGCTTTGTGATGCCATCTGCACTTATGTGCAGCTCCTCCACGTGTGCTGCATGTGCAACTGCACCATCTGTGCATATGGGCAGCTTTTGCACATGCAATGCATGCGCACTGCATGAAGGCACTCGCGCACACAAGCAATTGCATGTGCATGTGCAGGAGAGCTCTGAAGACCAAACGGATTTCCTGCTGCAATCACACGCATGCATGGTGGAGGCCTGAAGACCAGCTGGGTCTCTGCAATTGCTCATGCGTGCATGTGCAATCGCATGTGCATGCTCAGCTGGAGGTAAGTTGGCCAACAGCTTGTGTGCCCAGCAAGATGGCTCTGTGTGCCACCTGTGGCACCCGTGCCATAGGTTTGCCACCACAGATATAACCCATACAAACAAATGCTTTTGTGGGGATGCGCTCTAATTTTAAAAAATTGGAATTGTTCCTAAGAGCAAAATGTTTAAGAAACACTGGTTCAGAATAATATTTTTCTACAAATATGGTATAGTTATGCTTGTCTAGATTGCCTGTACATTTATGATTGCAATTTTTAAATCTGCCACTCAATTAATGATAACTTAGATTTTATTAATTGGATAACCCAGTCTTCCTCCCTTTCCCCCCCAACCTACTGCAATATGAAGACTACAATATACTGTAGACAGGGAAGGGGGTTGGGTAAAAAAAAAGAAAAGAACAACATAAAAAGCACAGCTATCACATTCCTCAATTTAACAGCAAATAAAAACCGTAATCTCTGGATTGTGATTCAACAATTTACTTCCAGACTTTTCTTTTTCCTTCATAGGAAGCTATAAGAGAAAATTATATTGGAAGCAATTTTTCTTGGCACATACTCTTTTAATACAAAGGATTTTTAAAAGATATTTCTACCACACAGGTCATCAGGAAAGTGCCTTATGGTTAATTTACATTAAAATATTAATTCCTTAATGAGATTGTTTTTAAATTAAATGTTTGACTAATTTTTCATAAAAACAGAAAAATGGATAAGAGTTTCCTGAAGGATCTAGCCTAGAACAGGATCTTCTTTATAATTTATCTGGCACTAAGGATGAGCACCAAAGTAACCAAATCTGCTAATGCAGATTAATGTAGATTATGAGAAGAATTTGAAATGTTGATCTCTAAACTGTAAGAGTAGGCATTAGCATTAGAAATATAATTTGGTCTAAATCAATGTAAAACTCAAACACTATCAATAGGTGCTGACCTTGGAGAATATTTTTTATTTATTTGTATCCCACTTTTATTATTTTTACAAATAATTCAAGGCAGCAAACATATCCAACAAACTTTCCTCCTCCTATTTTTCCACAACCACCACCTTGTGAAGAGAGTTGAGATGAGAAAGAGTGACTGACCCAAAGTCACCCAGTCAGCTTTCATGACTAAGGTGGGACTTGAATGAACAGTTTCCCAGTTTCTAGCTATATATTAAGTCCAGTATTAGATATAATATGTCTCCAAACAGCACTTGCTAATCAGCGTAAACAGAAAATGGCATAAAACTGCTTGATAGCATCACTTGAATATCTGGTATTATGGGAATACAGGTAGTCCTTGATTTACAATCATTTGCTTAGTGACTGAAGTTACAGTGGCACTGAAGAAAGAGACTTATAATTGGTTTTCACACATATGGCAATTGAAGCATACCGACAGTCACGTGATCAAATTTCAGATGATTGGCAGCTTGCATGTATTTAGGACAGTTGAACTTACTAAGAGTACTTCACTTCTACTGCATTACATTCTCCTGGTCTAACATGTTTTTTTTTTCAACTGGCCTGAAAAATCAACTAAGGTACATTTCAGATTGCTATACTAAACTTTTCTGATGAATCCAAAGGAATTCATTGTGCCATTCCTTTGGTACTTCGTTATTATAGGCCTCTTTCTCTTTCCTAGCAAGATTTCAATATTTCAAGGTGTAATTAATGCTGTCTCAGTGTCAGGGCTACAATAATACTAATAAAGACGTCTATGTTTAGTTCTGATCAGGGCCACACTAAATTTTAGTATCTTGTCAAAGCATAACTTTAATATCTTAATTAGGAACTGAATATATCTTGAGAGTGTTCCCAGACAGACAGTTCTCAGCACTATCAATCAAAGGAAATTTTGGCAGCTATGCCAAAGGTCCTTCTTTCCTTAACAGATAAATAAAAGAAAAAGATTATGAATATATGTGGAGTCACGATTATTACATAATAAAAAATTCTATTATAGAGTATTTTATCTTATGTATTTACTTTCTTTCTAGCCCACCATTCTGCCCAACTAGGGCACTTAGTGCTAGTATTATAAAAAATCAAATCAAATCTTTATTTATTTCAATCATAGACCAACACAAGTGAACATACACACAGTGAGAATTCTGGCCCTTCCAATAATATTAATAATCAAATCAATGAAATACAAAATATGCGTTGTAGATATTTAAATAACACACCTAAATGTGAACATTAATAACACAATGCTAGGACAGTATAAAACACTGGTGTGTGTGTGTGTGTGTAAAGACAGTAACAAAACCACCAACAATAAAACCAGTATTGAAAAATAAAGGTCGTCTCAACTACTGGTTCTTACTAGTGGTCAATGCTCAATAGATTTTTCATATCATACTCCAACTTTTAATAGGATGACTTCATATGTGGTGAACAAATTATATGCCAAAAGTAATAGACAGGGAATTCATCTATGTAACTTGGCAATCTCCCAAGTACAGTATTGAGGAAATAAGAGCACAAAATGCCTGAAGTAAAAGCTTTTCTGCGTTGTGGGAATTCTAGTCATATAAGATACATCAGAAATGTTACTATATATTTGCAAATGTCACCAAAAGGGGTATTTGTTGCTATACCTAAACTAGCAGAGTACAGGCTGTTTTACCCAAGAACAGAACTTTATTTATTATTCAAATCTTAGAATAATTGTGGAGCGGGAGAATAGCTGCACCTTATAGTCTATAGGTAATCCTCAACTTACGATCATTCATTGGTTTCAGTTTTATCTTAAATAAGTGCATATAATGAAAGTGAAGCTTCTTAATGTGAGATTAATATTGTCGTAATTAAAATGAGGTGGGGTTAAAATAGGCATTAAAGGTATAAGCGAGAATTTGACAGACTGATGCCATCCATATATCTTGACCAATGAATTCTAGAAATTGCACAAAGCATTTGAAGGTCACCTCATTGCTCACCACAGATTTAACTGCATATTCAACAAAAAATAAATATTTTTATCATCCATAATTATTTTTAAGTGAAGAATCAAATTGTATATGCATTTAAGTTTTTTACTGATTTCAGATACTTCTAAATAAATACCTGCATCATAATATAAATCTATACCTTTTAAAAAATCTATATTTACTCCTTTTTTAGAGTAACTTTTAGTTTAGCAAACACTCATGTACTTCCCCATTAAAATTGTAAGCATAGCTTACTCTTGAATTATACCATCTCACCTGGTTTACTTTCATTTGGCTTATATTGCACTTCCTCAACGCATTCTGCAGGAAACCATCCAACATGTCCTCGAGTGCTGCCTTCCCAGAATCCACCCTCGCCGATGTTCAAAACTGGAAATAAAATAGGAAAATACTGTTCAGTTTTTCTTGTTTAGTGTACGTTTAAATAATAACATCCAAACTTAAAATAGGTAGGTTGCAATTAATGCGATTGCAAATAGTGTAATATTCTATTTAGTGAAAATTACACATTGATATTTGGTCATGTTTAATATAAGCCCAAATTCTGTTATTGCTAGACTGTGTTCGTGGTTAGCATACTTGTGGTTTTAGACACTAATTCTCATGCAAGCAAAATGGGCAAAGGAAGGTTCCATTTGAGGTAAGCTCAAAAAAGAAGAATCTCATTTAGAAGAATGGTAACAGAATGCAGGAGATAGAAGGTCAGTTTGGCTGAGGGGTTATCCTCAGGGATGGAATCCAAGCAGTTTTGCTACCAGTTCAGTGCGTGTGTACCAACTACACTGCTGCACAGCTTCTACAATACATGTTTTTCCTTAATGAAGGCAGCCAGGTGATTAGGAAAGCTGCAGAGGTGGGCGCAAAACAGCTGTTCTGTGTGATTCAGGTGACTAAAAAAGGAAAAAAAGAAGCGGATATAGGACAGAAAAGGGCAGGGGCAGGTGGGTGGGGCAAAACTTCATCACCGCTACCAGTTCATTAGAACCGGTGTGACCAGGCTGAATAGCATCACAATTTAATTTAATTTAATTTAATTTAATTTAATTTAATTTAATTTAATTTAATTTAATTTAATTTAATTTAATTT
>JAEANM010020471.1:0-12096 GCA_017656035.1 Myanophis thanlyinensis
ATGTATGTATGTGGAAATGTGTGCCTAGCCCCAGTATTTCCTGGGGTTAGGGATTTGTTTATAACTCTGAAGGTGTATTCTGTGTTTCAATGTATTCTGTGTTTCTGTGCTTTGTATGATTGTACGGATGGAGGCTCATTCAATTTCACTGCACACATGTTGTGCATTGACAATAAAGATTTGAACTGAATTTAGACTGGCATCTCCATAAGGCCTTCTTTTCTTTTGCCTGAAAAAAAAAGCATAATATTAGCTAATATTAGACATCTAGTTATTAAAGTGTTCACACATTATTAATCTCTCATCACCTTGACAAATAAGCTAATAGTGGCAGCAAATTTTAAGCTGTATCATCGCTTTAATTCCCAATAAGATTAATAAGCATAATCTTGACAAACTTCAGAGCAAAACGTGTTGCACAGTGGGAGTTACGCACAACACCTATTTCAAATCTGAACATCCTATAAGCCAACTTAAGCAGACATTAGATGCTTCGCCCCACAATGCATAGTTAATACCAAAAACTGGAGAGTTGTGGGTTTATACGTAGTCCTCATTTAGCAACAATTGGGAAGGGCAACTTGGTTGTTAAGCAAAGTGGACAGTAACCGAAACTGAGATTATGATCTTATTTCAGCTTTCCTTTGCTTTACAGACCTGCGAAGAGCCTAAATCTGAAGATATGGAAATGGGCTCTAGGTTACTTTTCATCACTGCTATAACAGCAAACAGTCATAAAACAAGGCAGTTGCTACATGAGGATGTATACTGTACAGGTACTCATACACTATACCAGTGATGGCAAACCTATGGCATCAGTGCCACAAGTGGCACGCAGAGCCATCTTGCTGGGGACACAAGCTGTCAGCCAACTTACCTTCAGCTGAGCATGCATATGCGATTGTACATGCACGCATGCACGATTGCAAAGACCCAGCTGGTTTTTGGGTATCCGCCGTGCATGCGTGCAATTGCAGCAGGAAATCCAGATGGTCTTTAGAGCTCTCTTGTGCATGCACACGATTGCTCATGTGTGCTTGAATGCTTGCGTGCAACATGTGTGCATTGCACATGCAAAAGCTGCATGCACGTGCAGATGGTGCGATTGCACATGCAGTGCACATGGAGGAGCCGCACACAAGTGCAGGTGGCACACGCAAAACACGTACTTTTCGGCACTCAGTAAATAAAAGGTTTGCCACCACTGCACTTATACATTCTTAATCCTCTATTTCAGTCAGATTGCAAAGGCTGCCAACTCTCATTGTGCCACTAGGTGGCAGCAGTAGGAATCTTTACTCCCAACAGAGGAACATCTGCTCTGCAGTCAAGAACAGCTGGCGAGCAGGAGGATGCAGACTCCATCTGAGTATACAGTACAGGTAGTCTGCAACTTATGACTACAATTGAGCCCCAAATTTCAATTGCTAAGCAAGATGGTTAAGTACATGTTGCCCCATTTTACCATAGTTGCTAAATGAATTGCAGCACTTAAGTTAGTAACATGGTTAAGTGAAGCTGGATTCCCCATTGACTTTGTCAAAAGGTCACAAAAGGTGATCACATGACCCCACCCAGGACACGGCAGCCACGCAGTTGCCAAGCACCTGGATTTTGATGGCATGACCATGGGGATGCTGCAACGGTCCTAAGTGCGAAAAATAGTCTTAAGTCCCTTTTTTCAATGTTGTTGTAACTTCAAACAGCCACTAAATGAACTGTTCTAAATCAAGGACTATCTATACAGCTTAAAGAGGTTAAGACATTGCCCCTAAATTCTTAGTGTCAGGAAGATACAACACCAATTAGCTGGGTAAGCCTTAATCGTGCAAATGTCCATGTTCTAGAACTTGACTCATGAGGAAGCTGGGAAAAAGGGATACATCTTATAGCCCTTCCCCCCCCCCCACTCCCCACCCTTTGTAATCTTCATCTCTGTTCTGGGCTTATTAGCAAGAGAAAAATCAATGTTGCATTTACATTGATTGGAAAGGAAGAAATTAAGCAAACACATGAAGGGGGAAACTGTTGGCCTAGCAGCTTAGGATACAAAAGGAAACCTTTGGCGTAAACCCAAAGGTGCTTTTTCAAGTGGCAACTGGACTTTCTGGTTTCGCTTCAGCTCTGAAGAAGCATCTTGGATGGGAAGCAAAACATCTTCAAAGAAAATCCAGAAAGTCCAGTTGCCTCCTGAAAAAAGCACCTTTGGGACAACCATGACCTGGAGGACTGAGAATCTTCACAGACTTTGGGGTAAAATTGATCAACAAAAGGGCAAGCCTTCAAAAGTGGTAAGCAGGGGTGGAATTCAATTTTTGTTACTACCTGTTCTGTGGATGTGGCTTGGTGGGCGTGGTTGGGAGGGTCATGTGACTGGGTGGGCAGTTTCTGTAAGCAGCACAATAAAGATTAGGCTAGAAACAACACCAAGACGTTCTTTCCTGCCTTCCTTATAGGATTAACCCTGCAAAGTGGAAAAAAACACAAAAGGAGATTTCTTCTAACAACCGGTTCTCCAAACTGCTTAGAAAATTTACTACTGGTTCTAGCAAACCTTCCAGAACCTGCTGAATTTCACCTCTGGTGCTAAGTAACTAACGGGGCAAAGTAGTTTAGGACCGTGATGGCGAACCTATGGCACGGGTGCCACAAGGGCACACAGAGCCATCTTGCTGGGCACACAAGCTGTCAGCCAACTTACCTCCAGCTGAGCATGCACATGCGATTGCGCATGCACGCATGCGCAATTACAAAGACCCAGCTGGTCTTCGGGCCTCCGCTGTGCATGCACGCAATTGCAGCAGGAAATCCAGCTGGTTTTGGAGCTCTCCTGCGCATGCACACACGATTGCTCATGTGTGTGTGAGTGCCTGCGCATGGCGTGCATGCATTGCACGTGCAAAAGCTGCCTGCATGCGCAGATGATGCAGTTGCACATGTAGCACATGTGGAGGAGGCACATGAAAAGCGGGTACCTTTCGGCCCTCAGTAAGTAAAAGGTTCGCCACCACTGGTTTAGGAAGAAGTAGCTTATCCAAGCAATCTCTCCCCTCTTGCGAGGGACGAGAGAGAGAGAAGAAAATACAAAAAAAATGCATGTTAGGCAATGAAGCACAGCACAGCAAATCATGTAGTAATTTTGTTTGATTTCCATGTGGGAACGAGAAGGGCACTGAGGACATTGGTGTCCTTTTGCTGAAAAGAGCAATTTGTAGTCAGAAAGCGAAAGTGCTAGTGTTTGCACAACACAACAATAGGTTACATAAATGGCAAATTAATGGGACCCCAATAGAGCAAGTACATATTTATAAATATCTTGAGATGCTGTCGCTGGTTTACCTTGGAGCACCTATTTCTCTTTATCGGGCAAGCATGACCCAAGGTAGCTCTGCGACCATTTTAAGATTCTTCTTTTTTAAATGGGGTGCATTTTATTCTGGGGTCTTGCAAAAGTTTTTCTTGCAAAGGTCAGCTCTCAGCTTCTTTATGGTGTTGCAATCTGCTGGCTTGGGGGATTGTGGGAATCAGGCCATCCATCTTAGAACATAGAAGGTACAGAGCTAACTCTGGGGACCTTGGAGGTCTTCTAGTCTAACCCCGTGCTTCAGCAGGAGACCCTATACCAGTGTTTCTCAAACTTGGTGACTTTAAGATGTTTGGACATGGAATCTGCTTGGAAGAATCACAGTGTGTCTTTCTTGATTTGTGGATAACAAGCCTTCTGGGATTAGAGCAGTGTTTCTCAATCTTGACGATGTTAAGATGTTCTGACTTCAACTCTCAGAATTCTGGCTGGGGAATTCTGGGAGTTGAAGTCCAAACATATTAACGTCGCCAAGGTTGAGAAACACTGCCCTAAACTATTTCAGATAAACGTCTGTCCAGTCTCTTTTTGAAAGCCTCTAGTGATGGAGCACCCACAACTTCTGGTGGCAAGCTGTTCCACTGGTTGATTCCTCACACCATTATAAAATTTCTCCTCAGTTCTAGGTTGCTTCTCTCCTTGGTTAGTTTCCATCCATTGTTCCTCCATCTTGCCTTTTGGTGATTTGGAAAATAGTTTGACACACACACACACACACTTAAATATTCTCGATATATCATGTCTCCCCTATCCTAAAGCTGTCAAAATTTGAGAAACACAGCTCCGGAGGGCTTCAGGTTCCCCAGAAATGAGAATTTTCATTTGCCTCCAGGTAAGCCGCTTAACAGTTCAAATGTGGAGATGCCGGGTGCTCAATCCAGCCAAGTCAAGGATCTCCATTCAGGGAAAGGCCTTTTCCCTTCTAGCCGCCTCCCCCCACCTCGGTGGAGATATTCGAGTCTTTCCCTCAGCCCTCACTATGCCGCTTCCTCCCCGCCCAAGCGCGCGCCCCCCTCCTCGCTTTCGCGCCTTCTTTCATTCATCCTTTCCTCCATTCATGCCACGTTCCCTCAGGGCCTATTTCGCTCCGCCCCTCGTCCTCGGATTGGCTCTCCCTGGCGCGCTCTCGCCTCGAGAGGGAGGCGGGTCTTCACGGGCAGCCGCGCCCTCCCCTTCCACGCCCACGCCCACGCATTCCGCAGAAGAGAGAGAGGGAGAGAGAGAGAGTGCGCGAGCGCGTGCCGGAGGGGGGAGGCGCCAGGCAACGAGAAGGGGAGGAGCTGCTCGTCAGCCGCTGCATGGAGACGCGGGCGGGTAGGCGGGCGCGCGCACGCTCCTCCCTCCTCTTTCCCCTCCCCCACTTTCTTCCTCTCTTTCGTTCCTTCCCCCGCAAATAGGAGCGGGGGGGGGGCCTTTCCCTTTCTGAGGCCCCTTCCTCTTTTATTTAAACCCCCCACCCAAGGCTGAAGCAAACGGGGCTGGGGCGGGGGCTGTAGTCTTAAGGGTTGTAGAAGGTTGGGAGCGGCCAATTTGAGGGGGGGGCTCGGTGCCTTGGGGGGTCAGTATTTGGGTAAAGGTGGGGGCGGGAGGGAGAGAGGCGAAGGCAGCCGTCCAGCCTGGGTGGTGGTGGTGGGGGGGTCGCTTTCCTCCTTTTGTCTTGCTGGGGTGAGGTCTCTCCCAGAGGCTGGGGTCCCAAGCTGGGACTTGGGGAGCCTCAGAAGAGGGAGGGGGCTCAGGGCCCTGTTGGAAGGTCCCCACTGATTTGGGGCTGCCTGGGGGTCCCCCCAGACCTGAATGGTGGAGGGAGCAACAGGGCTGCTGCCTGTGTCTGTCTGGGTGGAGTGAGGGTCTAGTCCTTCTGGGAAAGAAGCCCAAAGGGGGGCCAGATCCTGAGCCTGCAGACACCCACCACACACACACAAACACACACACACAGTGGGCATCCCCGTCCTCCAGCTCCAAGGTCGCTCTTGGGGTTGCCCTCAGGGTGCCTGGATTAAGCCGGTGCCATCTGGGATCCAGGAAGAGGCTGCTGGAGGCTTTGCAGGTGTAACCTTCCCCAACCTGCCTTGTGCGTCTGGCATTTGACATCAAGGCAATGGAGAAACGTTCTGGTCGTTTTGAAGGCTGTGGGACAACCTTGAAGAAGGAGGAGGAGGAGGAGCAGGGTATCTGCTGAGAACTGAAAGAGGAAGTCCTGCCTGGAGGTTATCTTCTCAAGTCAGCCACTACTGGTTATGTAGAAGGGAGTAGGGAAGCCCTGGGTGGCTGCGCTTCTCTCTCTCTCTCTCTCTCTCTCTCTCTCTCTCCCGCGGAGTTGCATGGCCAGAGAAGCTCCTTTGAAGCACTGAGGAAGGAAAGGGTCTTCCTCCTTTTAAATCTCCCCCCCCCCTTTTATTTCTTTGCACTTATACGGAGCCAGCTTTGATCTGCAATGACAGGGAAATCCGTTCGGGATGTGGACAGATACCAGGCTGTCCTTACCAACCTGCTGCTGGAAGAAGAGAATAAATACTGTGCAGACTGTCAGGCGAAAGGTAACCTGTGTGTAGCTTGTAAATATTGTGAGTGTGGCACGTGTGTGTGTGTGTGTCTGTGTCTTTGGGGCCAGAATGGTCCTTGAATTTGGTCTTCCCCGTAGAAAGAGAGTAGAAGATAGATGTGACTGAGGATGTATACTGAGGATGTATACTATTTTTTTGTGTTGAAAGGGGAGCGTTTGCCGGTAGCAAGAAATAACACAAACTCCCACACAGGTAAGCTTTTGCTTTGTTTAAGCAGCACCATAGTGTTGGTTCTAGCCGTAAGTGTTGTGCGTTTCAGGTTATCTTCCCTGAACCCAGTAGAGGGCTGTTCCAACCCTCTACTGCAATAGTAATGCAATGCAGGTTCCTTTCTCAGAAATATTTGCCATGAAGGATCTGTGGCTGGGCAGGATGGGGTAGAGAATTAGAGTAGGGGCAGAAATAGAATGGTGGTTGGCTTTCATGAGAAGGGAAGGAACCCATCTGTAATTTAGGGGATGCTTGCTTGCAGTTTGTTACATAATGCCGTCAAAAGTTGGCAGCAGTCATGGTTACAGGTATTCTACCCAGAGAAAGCAAATTGGCATTGAATACTTGGCTTTATCTTTGGTTTACATGTAGAGAAGCATCAGAAAAGAAATAGGTAGGTTGAACTCGGGAAATATTTGATTCAATCAAAAAGAAATATCAGCTGTGGGTTTCGAACTTACTCTTCTTTTTTTTGCCTATAGCTGTCTGCCCAGGTAGGTCTTTGCTTTAAAAAAATGCCATACTTTTCTAGTTGACATGGTTGCAGGCAAGCTGGAAATTTTTACACCTAGAAACTGTTGGTTTTATTGTTTTCAAACTAATTGTGATTTTCAAAATGTATATGAAAAGAGTCTCTCAGGAAGGCTGATTAAAGATACTGACCCTAAAGAGCTTTTTAGAAAGATATGTCAGAGTTTAGTCATGATATAATTGGTCTACCCTGGGGTCAAAAAAATGAAACATTTGGAGAATGGAATGTTGTTGTTTGTTTTGTTTATTTTGCTTCTTGCATATATTGGCTTGTTTGCTTGAGTTGGCTGGTGATGGCTTGCTTTTTGCATTTACTGTTTGGAGGCACACCTGCTCCTTGCTAGTGACTCTGTCTGCATACTCATGGTCAGGTTTGTAACCCAGAAGGCCGAATACAGGGATTTTTGCCTCCATCTATGAAGATGATGTACAGTCGTTCCAAGTCCTATAAAATTTAATGCATATTCTAGCAAACTTATTTGGAAATCAAGTAGCACATTAAAAACGCTATGTAAACTCTATGAATTCGGTTTACAATGCAATACCTGCTTTGGAACACAGGAAATAATTGGTTTAAGTCTTACCCTGAATCAATTTTTAACTAAACTTCCACAATGGCTCCCTATATAATGCTGTTTTCATCTTTTGTTCTAAAGAGGAACTGAAAAAAATAAAAATAAACTTCCTATTCTCAGGGCCATTTGCTTGTTATCAGTTGTTGGGTTTTCAATGATCAGAAAGAATCTGGTAGTTCCTGTTTTAACTAGCAAATGTTATTAAATCACCTTTTTTTTAGAGCTGCAGCTCACTTCATGAGATGCATAAATGGGTTGTAGATACAGGTTGTGGTTATGTAGAGTCACTTGCTTGAGATAGGTGTCCATAGAAATTCAGTAAGTATGTTTGTGTCTAGCCATCTGATAAGATGAACTGGGGCTCACAAAAGCTTTAGCCTTTTAATAATTGAATAAAATGTGTTAGGAAAGATGCTGTCCCAGACTTCTTTTGGTTTTTTGCTACTGTAGATTTTCTTCCTACAATAGGTTGCAAATGGTCGAGCAAGTAGCTTTAGCAGTTGAATTGAAGGATACCAGATTTTAGTTTCTGGTAAAGATAAGCTTATATCGCCTCGTTAAGGGAAGAATTGTAAAAAAAAAGGAAAAAAGGCAGATTTCTTTATGGATAAGTCAACTCTAGAGTACTAGAGAGACTGTAAATGCCAGCATTGCAGAATGCTTTGTTTTGGCTTTTTGATGGCTCATTTGCCATTCTGTATTCCTCTTCCTGTTCTTTTATCAGAGTCCCATTTCCGAAAAAAAGTTTCTTGACTTTATTTGCATGTTTTCCTGTGGTTTTGTGGTGCTGACTATTCTAGCCTTCCTCTCCTGGAAGGTTGAATGATATTTGCAGAATATAGAATAGCAGAGTTGGAAGATTTCTGGTCAATCAGAAGACCCCGGACAAATGGCTGTCTGGTCTCTTCTTAAAATCCTCCAGTGATAAACCTCCCAACTTCCTGTGGGAAGCCATTCCACTGATTAATCGTTATATTTCCAGGAAATTTCTCCTTAATTCTAGGTTGGATCGCTCTTTCATAAATATCCATCCCTTATTTCTTATCCTGCCCTTAGGTGCTTTAGAAAATAGGTCAAGCCCCCCCCCCTTTTTTTTTTGTCTGTGATAGCCCCTCAAATATTGGAAAATTGCTATCATGCCAACCCTGGTTTCTTCCTTAGACTAGATTTCTATGATGGCTCCCTAAGAAGCCAAACTTTGACTTGCTTTTGTGGTGCTTAGCTAGACATGCTTTCTAAATACTTTCTGAACTTTATTTTAAAACCATGGTGGGTCTGCAGTTGCACTTTTAATTAATGTAAAACTCTATATGTTATTAAAATGAGAAATAAAAATAGATCATAGTTTTAAATCCAAACTATCCAAGAGTGTACAAATTATACTTTTTATTGCAGCAGATATTTAAGAGCATAATCAAGGAATACTGAAAAACAAACAACATTTAAAAAAAAGATTTACCAGCAGAAAAGTGAATAAAAATAAAAATGTTGTATGCAGGCACCTACCTATCCAAATTCAAGCTGAAGGCAGAGTTGATGATCTGAAATAGTTTAATGGAGAATGGTGAATTTGGAAGAAAAAAAATCAAAGTACTATTAAAATAGTGCTGGATATTAAAATAAGCAATATTTAAAACTATAGAACAATATTAAAATTGAGTAAATATGCAATAAATAACCATCATAGTGTGCATGGTGTGAATCACAGAAATTTAGTCTGAGCCAGTGTTTCCCAACTTTGGCAGCTTTAAGATGGGTGGACTTCAACTCCTAGAATTCCCCAGCCAAAATGGCTGGCTGAGGAATTCTGGGAGTTGAAGTCCACAAGTCTTAAAGTTGCCAAGGTTGGGAAACACTGGTCTAAGCTAAAAATTCTATCCTTATTTAGAAAAATGTAGGTATTAAAGTCTCCTGTTAAGAGAAACCCAAACCCAGAGATAGTATGAGCCCATATGCAGAATTATATTCATGAATAATGTCCAAATTAAATTCTGCATCAACTTTCCTATTCAAATATTGTGCCTTTTCTCTCTCCTTTTTTTACATAGTGTATTCCTAGAACTTAACTTGCCATTTTGCTGCAGTGGGGAGTATATGAGCATACAGCATCTGGGTCAATGTTTTCATATAAAAAGCCAGCTTTTTCTATTAAATATTGCCAAACCTCATATTCCCATGAAGGATACTTCATGGGAATATGAGGTTTGGCAATATTTAGTAGAAAAATTGCTGGTTGGAAAGAGAATTAAATTTAAAGAAAATGATGATAAATCATCTTCCAGATTTTTTGAGCTCTAAAGCATTGCCACCCATATGAAACAATGATGAGTTCATATGAAAATGAGTTTTCTTTAAAAAAAAAAAAAAAAACACCTGAGAGGAAGACCAGAAGTAACAGATGGAAACTTAATCAGAGAGGTCCAACATAAAACTAAGGAGAAATTTCCTGACCCTGAGAACAATTAATCAGTAGACCAGTTTGCCTTCAAAAGCTGTGGGTGCTCCATCACTGGAGGTTTTTAAGAAGACACTGGATAGCCATTTGTCTGGAATGGGATAGGGCAGTGTTTCTCAACCTTGGCGACTTTTAAGATGTTTGGACTTCAAGTCCCAGAATTTCCCAGCCAGCAAAGCTCCTCCAAGAAGGTCCTTCCCTAGAAGGACCTCCAAGGTCCCTTACAACTTGGTTATTACGTATTTTGAGTTACTGTATTTGTTTTAGCAAATAGCAATGGAATATATGCCAGTGTAAAATATCTTATTCCATTTTTCCTTAGGGATAATATCTGCAGTACATGCCATTCCGATTATGGCACATAAATTGTCCTGTTTAAATTCTGCATTTGTTTAATCAAATAAAATGGTTTCTAGTAGTATTTCACTAAAAACTTCGAATAAGTTCC
The DNA here is from genome assembly GCA_017656035.1 of Myanophis thanlyinensis. Taxonomy (NCBI): domain Eukaryota; kingdom Metazoa; phylum Chordata; class Lepidosauria; order Squamata; family Homalopsidae; genus Myanophis; species Myanophis thanlyinensis. The sequence continues at coordinate 10,148 of JAEANM010020471.1, forward strand.
AATAAATGTTTTTTGAGTTTTATGTTATAGGCTTTGTTTTTCTAATTCGGTTAGAACTGGGCAGTTTCTTTGGATATGTTTTATTCATTCATTTAAACAATTTATACAGCACTCCATCTCAGATGTGGCTGGATATTGTACAACACATTAAAGTTAAATTAAATTGGAAATAATAAAAAGAATAATATTAGCTAAATATAACCTATAGAGGTGAGTCCAATAAGGTAGTTCTGACCCAGTCAAGAATGACAAAGAGGGAGAGAGATTACTGAGATTTTGATTTCTTAGGGTGGATTTCTTAGGTTGATTTCTTAGGTTATCAGTGATTCTTTGCAATGAGTTTTAAGAATTCGGGGGGGGGGGGATCCATCAAGTGTATTTGTTTGCTTCTAGTTGCACAACAACAGTGAAACCGAACAGTTTAGCCCGGGGGTGGGCAATTATGGCTCCTTCATGACTCGTGGGCTTCAACTCCCAGAATTCCTGAGCCAGCCTTGCCCACCCCTGGTTTAGCCAATACCTCCAGTAGGCAGAGTTTGTCACCTCAAATACTCTGTAAACCGTTGCATTGTTCAGGATAGCCTTGTAGTCCATTTCATGAGGTCTGGAAACATCTGGGTTAAAGAGTGAATCATTAAACTTCAGTTGGAAAAGTTTATAATGTGGATATAAAATATGACATGTTTCCTCCATTCCACGTCAATTAGTTTACAGTGGAAACTGCAGAAATCCAAACTATTGCTACGTTATAGCCCTTTGCTAATACAAAAATAGTTTTCAGAGTTTACCAGTTTTGCATTTTGCCTGGTGAAGGCATCAGGCTAGAAACCTGGAATTGTGAATGCTAGTCCACTGTGGGCCAGTCCATCTCTCAGCACTAGGAAGGAGGCAATGGCAAAACACTTCTGTAAAACCTTGCCAAGAAAACGTCAGGGGCTTCCCAGGCAATCTCTGAGAATCAGACATGATTGAAGGGAAGAGGGAAAACATTTTTTTGGAAAGAGATAGAGTTGAAGGAAAAATATTTGGGCACTATCTTGACTAAACCATCCTTGGTTCTCCTTGTAATCATCAATAAAACAGTTGCCAGAATCTTTTTTTATGTTGAAATTATTTCATGTGTGATAATTGGGCTGGAGCAGAATGTGCCTGGAAGCAGGCATGATTTAGATATTCTTTTCATTGGTAGAGATTCAGTATGGCTCACCTTCCCTTGTTATATCTCACACTCACTGGTAGATAAGATTAGACAAAAGATTAAGACATAAGATTATTACTGGTAGATAAGATTAGACAAAAGCTTTCCATTGTACTAAGCAAAGGTTTCCCTCTTTTCTTCCTTGCTTTACAACTACAATTGAGCCCCACATTTCCGTAGCTAAGCAAAGCAGTTGTTAAGTGAGTTTTGCTCCATTTTACAACCTTTCTTGTCACAGTGGTTAAGTGAATCACTGCAGTTGTTGAGTTAGTAGCCTGGTTGTTAAGTGAAGCTTTGCTTGCCAGAAGATCGCAAAAGGGGATCACATGATCTCCAGACATTGCAATTTCATAAGTACCTGCCAGTTTCCAAGTGTCTGGATTTTGATCAGGTGATCATGGGGATGTGTCAATGGTTGTAAGTGTGAAAAACAGTTATTAGTCACTTTTTTCAGTGCAATTGTAACTTTGAACAATCACTAAACCAATGGTTTGTAAGTTTAGGACTACCTAATCTAATTTGAATATACTCTTTCTTTTTAAACTCAGTATTTCAAAGTTTATTCCTTATATTAAGGTTTATTTTGCATCTTTCATAAAATTTTGGTAGAGTGGCATTCCTATATGACTTCAGAATCTGAAAAGCTTGCTTGTTCTGATAAATGCATAGGTAGACCCATTTGTTTCAACAGGCCAGTCTGGCCTAGTATTAATTTTGGGGTTCTAATTGGTTTTTTAAATTTTTTAAATTT
>JAEANM010020472.1:0-12096 GCA_017656035.1 Myanophis thanlyinensis
TATATATACCAACTTGGAGAGATTTGATTTCCAGAAGAACAGTATACTACATCAAATAAAATATGTACAGACATAACTCTGCTGTTTTCATAAGTCAGGGATGGGATGCAATGAGATCTGGACCTGTTCTGTTTCCCTTTGTCACCATGTGGTGGTAATACTAAAAGTATGGTGATATTGTAGGGAGTTATTATTCAACAACAGCAACTGAAGGACTATGTCCCCACTATAGGTTCATTCTACATGAAATTCATTCTACATGATATTTGTCATTATTGATAAATTGAATATATACAACTTTATCAGAATCAACTAATAATTTTAGTTCTTGTAATTTAGCAGAGACAATAGTGCAGTTACTTCTTAAAGTTCACAAATGTACTATGGCATACATTCCTCTTCCCCAATTTAGTTCTCTCTAGGACCTAGGAGAGGGCATGGCCAGCGAATGGCTCGTGGGCCAGAGTTTGACAGCCCTGATCTAAACTATGCTGGCTTTGTATTCTGGTATTGTGAACTAAGTATTTCAAGTTAGGAAAGGCTGGTATTAGTTTTCATGCACTAGATCAGTGCATTAGGAGGTCTATGCATGGTCCAAGAAGGGAGAAATAATCATGAAGTTAGATGATAATGATGAATGCCAAAATATAATTAAACTTTAAATATATGTAAAATGAACAGAGGGGCCAATTTGAAACCTATTTAAAAGTAACTGAATTGTTAGCTAAATATTTATATTAGCATTTCCCCTTGTACCTTTATAAAGTCTGCAAAATATTTCACTCATCCAGTAAACTGTAGCATAAAAATTTATGCCATAATAATTTTGCTAATCGTTCAAAGGGTACAGGTGGTCCTTGACTTATGACTGCAATTGAGCCCAAACTTTCTGTTGTTAAGTGAGACATTTGTTGAGTTTTGCCCCATTTTACAACCTTTCTTGCCACAGTTGTTAGGTGAATCATCATAGTTGATAAGTTAGTAACATGGTTGTTAAGTGAATCTGGCTTCCTCATACATTTTGCTTCTCAAAAGGTTGCAAAAGGTGATCACATGACTTTGGGACACAGCAACAGTCATAAATATGAGCCAGTTGCCAAACTTCTGAATTCTGATCACATGATAATGAGGATGCTACGAAGGTTGTAAGTGTGAAAAACTGTCATAAGTCACTTTTTCAATGCCATTGTAACTTGTTGAATGGTCACTAAATGTTGTAAGTCAAGGACTAGCTGTATAAGTTCCTTCTCCTCCTTTACTTCAAGAGACTACATTGACCATTTCTTTGCTAATGGGTACTTCCAAAACCAGACTCAAAGTATGTAAAAATACGTTAAGCTCACTCACTTCCTTGGAAAGACGTCAGCTGACTGGCAGAAATCTGAAAACATAAAGGCCAGCGGGATAATTTTCTACCTGTGAGAATAGGTAAATTCATTGTTCTTGATCTCAACCTATCTCATAGAAATGTATTTCTGGGGAAAAATGAATGTCACTTTCAGGGGTATCATTCAAACCAACAAACCAAGTTTTGTAACCGTGTGTTACAATTGTCTACCAGTTCCCTTTCAGTTCTGAAAAAAAGTATGGATTTTGCAAAGGCAATTATGCAGAAGTTAGGAAATCACACGGAAATTGCCATTGCAGTCCTAATGACTTCCACAAAAGTTTTTTTTTTACTTCCTAAGTGGGATAGTTATCTGCCAGCTCATAATATACAGCACAAATAGATCGTCATTTTTGGAGGCAAATTATTCCACTGTGCATTTGTTTTACTCTTTTTTAAAACTACCCAGTAAAATTGTTAATCAGAGTTATGAAGAAAAGAGAAGCTAACAGAAGTTATATCTTTTTTTAAAAAAACAGGCTGTTCCTGGCCAATGAAAATTTCTGAACAGGCAGTGAAAATCCCCATTTCCTGTTTTGGGTGAAGGTACGAAGCTGCCACTTTGCTCCAATTCTGTTTATGGTAAAGCTGGACAACGATGTTCTTTGGATGGAGAGTGATTGTTCTTTGCTTTCTGCTTCTCTATGGTGTGCCCAACTCTTCAACTGGTAAGATCATGATTTACCTTAAATATTCTGAATAGTTTGCATAACATAGGGAATGTTGATCTTCCTAATGTTGTTTTAATATTGGGTGGATTGTTAGCTTATGATAGCAAGCAGTTAGATAATTCCATTTCTAAAGCCTGGCCATTGCAAAATGTCTGTCAAATAGGTGGATTGTTTTTTTAACAAGTTTATTTTAAAAGAGTATGAAACTTGATAAGTACCTTTGCAGCATAAGAGACTCCCAGCTAGAAGGTTCACATTGCTCATATAGTGTGCTGTCATTATTTTTATATTATTAACATGATATATAATTCTTCCTCCCAGAAAAGCACAGCATTTTGTTTTTATGACTCATTTTGTACAATCACCAACAAAACCAATTAAATAAACCATCAAATGAGAACGCGCAGAAAAAGCAAAGGCAGGAAGCTTAAAAATGATCTTGGGCTTGATAAATTGATATCTTACTCTTTCCATTGTAGTGTTTGTTTAAAGTATAATTAAATGAAGAAACAGAGTGTGGCACTGACATTTACGTTGTTTTAGAATCTAAGAAGAAATATTTAATATATGGGCATCAGTGACATTTTCCAGGGGAAGAGGAAACACAATAGTACATGCTGATGCAAATCGATACTTGAGTGAACCACCCACTAAATTCTTTTACTTAGTATTTTCAGTTGCAAGTACTGTATGTTTTACTGATAACAACGAGCAAAACAGGCAGATAAGCGCCTTTCTTATGGTCTAATATTGGCTGGGCTCACAGGCAAACTGAAGCACAAAGTAATCAACTACATTTTAGTTCAATGTGCTATTTTAACTTAGCAAAGGTTATTAGTTTATGGTTGAGAGTTGTTGAATTGTGTTCTGCAAACACCACCACAAAGTATAAGACAGAGGTAAAACTGAAACATTGATCCATAATTTGTTTCTAAACTTCCTCCTTCTTAATTTTTGCCATTGCCTTCACAGCCCAAGGGTGGGAAGTAAACTTGGAAACATCTCTAGCCTAATCCCCAGTCTAGTGAAGGAAATCACTATAATCCCAACATATGCCATTCAGCCTGCAGGAAAGGAAAATCGATGAGAGTTTAAGACAATCTAGAGAAAGGTTAGATCTTTTCAAAGCACAATGAGATTGGAGACTATTTTGTTTCTGGACTCCTCAAGGGCAACCCATGTTAAATGCAAAAATCTATCAAATGGCTGACTGTATTTGGGCCTATGTTTCAGTTCTTGGCTTGCTATACGTTACTTGGAATTTACAATGAGGGTGGGCCCTTGTAATTCTTCCCCAAGATTTAGGATTTCTGGAAGTGTACAGATAGTCCTCAACTTAGACCAGTTCGTTTCCTGATAGTTCAAGATTACAACAGCACTGAAAAAAATGACTTACGATTGTTTTTCACACAACCATTGCAACATCCCCGTGGTCATGTGATCAAAATTCAGACACTTGACAGCTGGTTCATATTTATGATGATTTCAGTGTCCTGGGAGGGTCATGTAATCACCTTTTGCAACCTTCTGACAAGCAAAGTCAATGGGGAAGCCAGGTTCATTTAACACTGTGTTGCTAACTACAACTGCAGTGATTCACTTAACAACTGCAGCAAAAAAAGGTCATAAAATTAGGCAAAATTCACTTAACAAACATGTTTGCTTAGCAACATAAATGTTGGGCTCAGTTGTGGTTGTACGTCGAGGACTATCTGTACTCTCTTTGAACTTTGAGGATCCAATGGGTACCATAGGTATTTGTGTTTGGTGTTATGTGTGTTGCGCTAAGACATATATCTTATTTCAAAAGAAATAAATCATCCGATAAAATATTTCTTCCCAGGCTGAGAGTTTAAAATAATTGTCCATTTGTAAATTGTTATTCTTGTACAGGTGGCCCTGGGCAGTTGCCTAATTTATTGATTCAGCCTGGATCTCCTTTCCCTGTAAAGACAAATGACCCCAAAGTTCAAAAAGCTGCTAGGCTTGGAGTTTATAAATACAACAACAGTTCAAATGATATCTTTTTGTTCAAAGAATCTCACATAAATAAAGCCACAGTGCAGGTAAGTACTGCTTGATTCTTATGGCAATAAATGTAGTTAATTCTTTTGCTGATTAAGAATGCAAAACATAACCTGCTTTTTTGCTCCTGTCCTAGTGGGTAGGTTATTTTTTTTCCCCTTGAGAAATGGTCAGGGGTGAGAAATTACGGCTCCTTCATGACTCGTGGACTTCAACTCCCAGAATTCCTGAGCCAGCCGTGCTCAGGCTCAGGAATTCTGGGAGTTGAAGTCCACAAGTCATGAAGAGGCCATAATTGCCCGCCCCTGGTATAGGTCACTGATAAGGAGGTTAGTGTCTTCTCTGTGTTTCCAAGGAGGTTTTTAATGTGCAAAAAGGCTTAATGAATGAGCTTAGAGCTTTTTCTTCGCTTTGAATTTAGCATGATCACTAAACATATTCGATGCTATGCTATACGTCAATGCTATGAATCTAATACCTAATCTAATCTAATAATAATAATCTAATATATATCTATTCCTATGTATAATGTGAATCTAAGTCATAAAGAGCCCTATAAACATGTCCCAAAAATTCTTTTCAAAAGATAACTGGACTTGATTTTTTTCCCTTGAAAAGGTTTCGCTTCTCATCCAAGAGCTTCTTTATTTCATGAACTGGATGAGAAGCGAAACGTTTTCAAGGGAAAACCCAAGAAAGTCCAGTTCCTTATTGGAAAGCACCTTTGGGACTACCATGACCTGGATGATTGAGAAGCTCCACAGACAGTCCTTTTCTTTTTTTCACTTTCTCCAAAGAAACTTTTTTATTGGCTTAATATATAAAATACAAAAAAAAATTCAAAAAAGCAATAGAAAACTAGGAGGAGGGAGAAGGAAAAGAAAAAGAAATGGTGTAAGGAGAGAAAAGGGGGGAAAAGTACCAACTTCCTCTTTAGCGGTAGAAGACTGTTTACAACCGCAACTGTTTACTTTTGTACAACAGTGTGTACAAGCCATTTCTATAACAATAAACCTTCCTAATTAGCAAAAGCAAAATCGAAGTTTCATTCTTTTTTCATTGCAAGCACAAAATCTGGAAGCAATTTCCAAATATAAACAAGGTTAGATATATTCTCTTCTTTGGATAAAAGAATCAATTTGACCATTTCTTTGCGGTGGGAAATAATATATGCTTCTGTCAACTCATTAATATTTATATTTCATATTAAGAGAATCCTCTATAATATTTCAATTTTTTTAAACCTAAAGGGAGAAAACACCTTTTCTACTTTTGATATTTTACTAACTTTAAAAAATACCCAAGTATTATACAAGGGGGGAAAAAAAACCTTCATTTTAAACCCAGAACCCAAAACACAAAATTACATTAGAGCTTTCATTCAATTATATATATCACACCAATATAAATTCAATTAACTCCAATGAACTCATTGAATTAAAATCTCTCCCTCAAGTTCATCCTCATGGAATAAATCTTTTTCTTCTCTTATTTTCAAATTTAATAAATAGTATTTTATAAACTTTGGGAATTATTCAACATTACATAAAAAGACAGAAGATATGCATATAAACTCATTGTATACATACAAAACTAACTTAAAGCTTTCTTTCAATACATATATTGAATTTATAAAAATCCATCTTAACTAATTAAGTCATTCAATTTAAGTCATTCCCTTTAGCTTATCTTCATAGAATGAAATATTTTTCTTGTCAGGAGTGTCTATCAGGTCTCTTTTCTTCAAGAAATTCTTAGCCTTATTTATATCTATGGAAAAAAAAAATGTCCCAAAGTTGTTCTGTTAGATATTGTAGATTAACCTGGAGGAATTCTTCACAGAATAAAGTCTCCTTCTCTATGATGTCTATCATATCTTTTTTTTTCTCAAAGAATTCTCAACCTTGTTAATATCTATGAAGAAAAAGTCCCAAATTTGATCTCTTAAGAGTTGTGAATTTAATTGGCACTCTTGTTTCATTTGCACTGGGAGGGTTATATTCAAACCATCATCATAGCAGCTGGTGTCAGATTTATATTCCAAAGAGAGTTATTTGCATTGTCCAACATTTGTAGAGTTGACACAGTGGGTTGATAATTTTCTACACCTAATTGTGTCTCTTGTTCTTTTTTTACTATCCTCTGTATAATTAGTATCTTTGGACCCTAACTGGTTTATGGTATAAATGATTTTCTGTATAGACCCATCAAAAATGTCCTTGATGACAGACTCCAGTTCAGAGTTAAACATCATCATAGCACCCTCTAATGGTCAAAACCCTGAATGCTCTTTGGAAGGCCAGATCCTGAAGATGAAGCTCAAATACTTTGGCCACTTAATGAAAAGGAAGGACTCACTGGAGAAGAACCTAATGCTGGGAATAATTGAGGGCAAAAGAAGAAAGGGGCGGCAGAGAATGAGGTGGCTGGATGGAGTCACTGAAGCAGTCGGCGTGAGCTTAAATGGACTCGGGGGGAAGGCCTGGAGGAAAGTTGTCCATGAGTCGCGATGGGTCGGACACGACTTTGCAACTAACAACAAAAATGGTCAAAATGTTACTTATTTGTTTGTTTGTTTGATTATTCCTTTTTCTAAGCAATCAGAGTTCATGAAAATCAGAAAATTTCAACCACCATAACAAAACAACAGTCCTATAAACATTTTTTTTTTACTCATTTGTTGCCTGGGCTGTAGCAAATTTTTTAACAACCTTGAAGTCTGTTGGGTCTGTTACTATTAATTAGCTGTCATTCTGAATGCAGCTGAAGCATTGGTTTTGCAGTCTTACAGTTTGAGTTGGGGGTGGGTGGGGAGGAAGGTATCTTACAACAGCATTGTTTCCCCTTTCTTCCCATGTTGGTGTGTTGGAATCCATCCCATGTTCTTCACCACCAACTGTCCTGCTTATTCTCCTAGCAGCTGCTGCACCCTCTCATCTGTACCTTCTTTTGCTCTTCTCACCCACCCATGTATCTCCTTTGAGCAGATCCCCCCCCCCCACCATGCTCAGATGCCATCAGCCTATTTCTTTTGTAGTTGGATCCCCACCCATGCTCCTCCTAAGGTCTTAAAGTCCCCAGGGGAAGAAGGAAACAACAAAGAGAAGGAAGGGCTGGCATTCACTGCTGCAAAACTCTCCTTGCACACCTGGCAACATGGAAGGTCCCCCTTCAAACTACCCTTGCTTCAGGCATTGGTTGTATTGTTGCTTCAGACTTTCTAAAAGAAATAAGCTAAACTATTGTTTATGTCTTGGTCCAGCAGCTGTCATAGCTGTGTTGATGGCCAAATAAACCCAGTTGGTAATCATACTTTTTTTATTCATGTAGTTTTGTGTTTATGTGAAACCAGAAACTTGTTCTAATGTTCTCCAATTCCTGGCTAGATTACTATTTTTGGAAACCAAGAAATGGACTAGCATAGACAAGAATTTGTTTTCTGATATTATAGCCTCTATCCTTTGAAGTTATTATTTTTAAAAATAATTACACAAAATATTTGCAGATCAACATATGAACAGTAGAATGCATGTTCTTCACTGCCTCCAGTTTCCTCACCATTTCCCTCCAGTCTTTTTTAACCTCTCTTTCTCCTCTGTTCTCTTTACTTTGCTTTCTCAGTGCTCTTTAATAATATGAAAACTTTTTTTAGATTGTGAAAGGAGTGAAATATAGACTGAATGTCGATATCTGCCGGACTGTATGCAGCAAAAGAATACCACATCCCAACTTGGACACATGTGATTTCCAGAAGACCAAGATGCTGAGAAAAGTATAATATGTTCAACTTCTTTGCACTGTTCTAAGAAATCAGGGGTGGGTAGGAATACCAAATCTGGACTGTGAAAATCTGGACAACCATTAGATGGCAGCAAAGAGCAATAATTTTCTGTGTTTCCTTATTGCCTTCTACCAATTGTCCAGAATTTTGCAGAGGACAACTAGTAGCAACAACTGAAGAGCTACTTCTCCATAATTCATTTTGCATGGGATTCATCCTAATAGTTTGAATACGCAATCCTTTTTCAATGTCAACTAATAATTCTAGTTCTTGCCATTTAGCAGAAATAACAATGCTGCTCAATCTCCTGCTATATTCTTAACTAGAATGGCTTTGAAGCCTCTTTGGGGAGCAGGGGCAGTAATAAAAAATAATAAAACAACAAATTTGGACGAGGTATTAGGTAAATCAACACCAGAGAAATGCACAATATTGGTCCTTGCTTAACAATGGTAATTGGCTGTAGCAACTCCATCACTAAGTGATGTGGTGATAAACGTGAAATTCATGTGATTGGATCAATTTATGATGGCAGTTGCGGTACTTCCAGGTGCTGTTCCTTAAACAAATACTGTGCAATTGTTATGCAAGGAAATCACATGATCATGTCTTATGACTTTTCCCATTGATTTTGCTTATAGGAAGCCAGCAGGGAATCATGTGACCAGGGGATACTGCAACTGTCTGAAATGCAAACTGGTTGCCAACTACCCAGATTATGATCGCATGACTGTGTGTGGAGGCTGTGATAGATGCAATTTTGAGGACTGGTCACAAGTCTCCAGTTCAGTACTGATGTAACTCCAAATATTGCTGAACAAGTGGCCAGTAGAAAGCTTTTTGCTGAGACCTCTTCAGTTCTGAGACTACTTTTGATTGCAATATCCTGTCACTGTAGTGAAAGGAATTAAATTGTGTTCATATATGCAAAAGGAAGATGGAGCAAATTGTTTCTGCGTAGGATATCCTTCTAAAACATATTAGAAAGAGTGTACATTACTAATATTTATTTATTGTACAATATTTATTATTAAATGCATATGCCACCTGACACCTAATGATTCTTGGAATAAATTAGGTGGAAAAGTTCATTTGAAAGCTGTTGTTTTCATAAGCTGACATCGCAATAAGTCACTTATTATCACATCATCTGACAGGTTGACTGAAAAAATACAACATCTTCTTGTCCAACTTTTTAAACAATTGATGATAGAATTGTAAAGGGGTCAAGGCAATTTTCTGGCTTTTCTCTTTTTTCTGATTTAATGCCTTTGTTTTTTTTCCCCCTCAGAAATTCACATGTGATTTTGAAGTCTGGCTTATCCCTTGGCAGCAGAAAGTCCGCATCCCAGTCATGTTCTGCCACTAATTGGTCTCAATAACTTTACAGATATTGCATGTTTGCAGATATTGCAAAAAGTTGCATGACTTTTTTGTCAACTGGTACACCACAAATTAGCCATAAAGACACTGGATTGCCTACAGCTATGGAGTCTTTTTCTTTATTTTATAATGGAAAATGACAAAAGTATCAATGATCACCCTTTTTCACATGTCTTGCTTTGAACAAAACATCAAGAAGTCCTTAGATGAAATGATGTCATTTGCATAATATGTCCTGGGTTTCATGCAACATAAATAGAATATGGATGTCTTGAAAAGGGGGTCCAAGAAAGAAAAATGACAAAACAATGTCATGCCATCAGCTCCACCTCTTTTGTAGAGGAACTGTGATTTGCATGCAGAATCTAAAGGGAAGTAAATGTAACATGAAGGGATGAGACTGTTTTGGTCATTTTGATGAAAGCATCATATCCTACAGGCACTTCTAAGACAACATGGAAACAGTAGATCAGATGTGATTGAACAGTTACAGGCATTATATAGGGAAAATGCACATATAACAGGGATAATAAGCATCTAAATATGAAATTGAACTAAGTACTACACTGTAGAATTAGTGATACAAATGGTAGCGTGTGGGGGATATCAAAGAGAAATAAGAGCATATGATATTGTGATATTGAACTAATAAGTACTGCTAATGTTACTATAGCATGCCAACAATTCTTTCCCTTTCAAGGATCACTAGAAGATTGGATTCAAGCCATCGATCTCAAGCACAAATCATGCATCAAACTTTTCTCAAACTGTATCTTCATGAGCTGACTATAATTCTCCATAATTCCTAGCCAGCATGGCTAAAGTTGGAGTTTTTGCAAGTGGTAATGTGTGTTTTAGGGGATCTAAGAATAAGGAAGACTGATGAGTCCGCTGCTAAGATTGATTATTACTTCAATTCTTTCATGCATTTAATTAACTGTAACTAGCAAACAACTTAATTAGATTGCTGTGTCAAGCCTATGCCTTCTATAATTCTTTGGGAAAAAATGAGGGAATAAAATGTTGTCTAACAATTTAACAATAAAAAACTTCTGCAATGCCTTGTTTTCTAACTCTACAGTGCTTGCCATTTAATTGGTTGCAACCTATTTATCAGTTTCTGTTCTCCATAGTTACATATGATTTTAGGTTCTTCATTCTTTAATGTATGCAACAATTTCCACTGAACAGAAACTTTAGTTGTTTATCATATGAAAAATATGAAATATACAAGTGGATCTAAAGAAAACAATAGGACATATTCATATTGAGTCGTCACCCCTACAGTTAATCCCGTCTGATCTAAATATTCTATTCTCTTTGAAATGACATTTCAAGCAAAGACCACAGCCTTTACTAGAGATATGCTGACTGATTAAGAGGATTAAATTCTGCACTGATTAAGAAGCCAAGAAGACATTTGGTTATCTAGTAATTGTTACATATATAGTTCTGTGAAAAGTTGCTTTTAAAAAAATCACTAAATGTCATTAGAGACCCTCATGTAGTTCCTATTAATACATAAATGGAGTCTGAATGAACAAAAATGTTTGGTATTTATGACATTTATTTGAAAAATAAAGTCATCCAACAATGGCAAAGATACAAAAAGCAGAAAATCCAAAAAGGAACAAATATTTTAATAACGAACTATGGGTGTAACTAATACCTATACTGTATTTTGACTTGTTTATATGTTTGACCGTTGCAGTAAAATGGCCAGCTGGTCATTGTATAATTATAAAAACCCACATACGTTCACTTATACAAAGGTGAATTAGTGACATTTACCATTCTATTTTTAAAATGTGTATTTTTAAACTTTTCAACCTCAACAAAACTTTAAGACGTGGATTTCAACTACTAGACTTGAATGGTGGTTGGAAAACTCTGGGAGTTGAAATCCAGAGTAGCTTAACATTGCTAAAATTAAGAAACACTAATCAGACTTTTATATTTTTAAATAAAGTGTAGAGAACTCAGTTCTGGAACCATTGGATCTGGAGTAACACCTACCACTGTTACAATTCTGGACAGTTTCCAGTATTAACAGAATAACATCGCTGGAAGGGACCTTGGAGATTTTCTAGTCTAACCTTCTGCTCAAACATGAAACCCTATCTCATTTCAGACAAATGGTTGTCCAATTTCTGAAATGGTATAGGTTTCCTGCCTAAGCAGGGTTGGACTAGAAGACCTCCAAGGTCCCTTCCAACTCTGTTATTCTGTTATTATTCTATTATCATATATTAAGATTTCCTGATTTTCAAAAGAGTGTTACAACTCTGGAAGCTGATATTGAAATAGCCTCTTGCAAAGTCATAAGCAGCAGAAGAAAAAGTTATTTTTCTTCTGCTAACTTTTCATAACAGAGAAATGCAGATCCTTGGAGCAGGCACCAAGGTAATATAGATATTCCTAGAGTCCCTGATGAAGATCTTAAATTGCAATCAGATTTGAAACATTTGTGTGCTATTCAAAGGAGCCCTACATTTGGAATGCATTTCTGTCATCAAGACTTTTGCTATTGGCTTGGTGGCTCAGTATAGTAAGTGAATAATTTCTCATTGAGCACAAAGGACAAGAAAAACATATTTTGTATTGGAAACTGGGAGGAATATGGTTTCCTAAAACATGTAGAATATGGTGGTAATGTGAGAAGTAATTTTTTTACCATCCTTCCTACTACTACTACTTCTTTCAGTTGTTCCAGATAGGGGTCACCACAGCAAATCATCTTTTTCTACCTAACTCTATCCTTGGCATTTTATTCTCTCACCCTAATTGACTTCATGTCCTCTTTTAGCACATCCATATATTTCCTCTTTGGCCTTCCTCTTGACCTCTTG